>RQTK01001466.1:34097-86445 GCA_003991915.1 Elysia chlorotica
ATAGATAGATAGATAGATAGATAGATAGATAGATAGATAGATAGATAGATAGATAGATAGATAGATAGATAGATAGATAGATAGATAGATAGATAGATAGATAGATAGATAGATAGAGAGAGAAGATAGAGACAGAGGGAGATAGACAGACAGACAGACAGACAGACAGACAGACAGACAGACAGACAAACAGAAATGTGGGGTTAACATGATCACAAACAATCTGGGCTGTGGTGGGATAGGCCTATACTTACATTCATTGTATCTTTTTTGCTTACCGTTTCACGTAGCTCGTTAAAACACAGGGTAATTACAACCGCATGAACACAAGCCTGTCCTTAGGAATGCGATTAAAAAACCTTTGAAACCTGAACTTTCAGAGTCCTAATTTGAGGATGTAAGTTCATTATCCCCTGACTCTTCTCGTCTGTCGGTCTATGCTTTTTACTCTAGACGGAAATAAAGACATGTTGTTCATTTCTCTCCTTCTATCATTTGCTTAGATTGTCTGGTATGTGTATGTGTATGTCTATATAAACTTAATTATAACTCTGCCCCATCACTCCCACCTCTCTCTATACATCTCTCTCTATATATATCTATCTCTCTCTATATATATTCCTACCCCCTGCTATTTTTTATTCATCTTTCTCTCATTCTCTTTTTTTTTTTTTCTTGCTCTTCATGAAGTCACACGTCCTCTATCCTGACGGACGTTACTGTCTGTCTGCTTGTCTGCCTGCCTGTCTGTCCGTCTGCCTGTCTGCCTGTCCTGTCTGTGCTGTCTGTCTGTCTGTCTGTCTGTCTGTCTGTCTGCCTGCCTGCTTGTCTGTCTGTCTGTTTGTCTGTCTGTCTGTCAGTCCGTCTGCCTGCCTACTGGCCTGTCTGTCTGTCTGTCTCGCTCTTTTTTCATTGTGGACACACCTGGCCCTATATTTCGTTGAAAAAAGTGATCCTTTTCGAATTAAAAAATAAAATTTTACCAACTAGGGTCCAATGCACAAACAAGACGTAGCTTAGTTCGTGTCGTAATAATATAAGAATAAGAAGGCTTACGCCGAGACGTAAGCTACGTCGTGTTTGTGTATTTTACCCCTAGTTGCCACGGAGTCAGCATAAATTAATATGACTGGGTGAGACATCAGCCCTGGAATCCCCTTACAGTCTCTGTGTCGCAGCACAAACAAATGGCAAGAAGTTAGTCTTGGTACTCGTCCCTGACATACCAGTTGCTGGCGTTAGAAGTTAAATTAATCAAACAACCAACAAACAAATATATGTACCAATCAAGATTGTCCTAGAAATTTGCACAAGTGCGTGACTGTCTTTCGTATAACGAAAAAAAAAGGACAGCAACAACAACAACAACAACAACAACAACAACAACAACAACAACAGCAGCAGCAACACCTAAAACATAAAAAACAGCAACAAAAATATGAACATGACAGCACAGAACAGTCTTCGCTAAAAAAAAAAATAAAAAAAAAGCAGGGTTTGGGAGTGCCCACACAAAACAATGTGATAAGATAATCAATGAAAAGGTCAAAGATCAAGTCCTTCTCTCTCTCTCTCTCTCTCTCTCTCTCTCTCTCTCTCTCTCTCTCTCTCTCTCTCTCTCATGAATTAGCAGGCTAGGCATAACACTTCACCTGTCTCAAGAGCGCAAACAAGTATTACACTTATAGCTTCAGATAGACATCATCAAATGGATTCTTTTCCCCTCTTGAGTTAAGTACAGATCGATAACAGATTAATTGGTCTGTGCATTTATTGAATACGTTTCTGACAGGCCGTTGATAGGTTGTAAACTTTCGCTGCAAGGTTAATTTAGTCTGTACATTTATTGTGAAATTCCTGTTATTGTAGTGTTTTTTTTCTTCTTCTTTTTACGACAATGAGTGTTTAAAAGGATATAAAGCTATTATCATCATTTCCATTGTCATCAGGGGAGCGTGGTGGTCTAGGGGTAGAACATCGGCTTCCGACGCAAAAGGTCCCGAGTTCGAATCCTGGCTGTTGCGTTCCCTACTGGTTGGGTCGGTGTCAGTATTAAATGTGACCGGCTGAGACAGTCATGGTATCCCCGCCCTGTCTCGTGTGTGGCAGCACATAAAACTGTCAGACATCCGTCTTGGGGCCCGTCCACAATATAGCCCATATAGTGCTAATATTGGACGTTAAGCCAACCCAACCAACCAACCAGCCATTGTCATCATCAATAATTTCATCGCCATCACCATCGTCGTCACCATCATCTTCAGTTGCCTCCTCCTCATCAGAGCAGAGATGAAGAGAGAGAAAGTAGGCCTGTACCTCTCTCTCTGAGAGGCTGAAAAGGTTACAGATGTATGATTGATAAAGAAAAACGCGCTGGCGCGATGAAGCTGGGGAGGGATATACAATAGCGCCTATATATTATTATAGACAAAGAGAAGATGGGTTGGTATAAATTATGAACTTAATCAAAATACTCTAGATAAAGCCGGGATTTTTTACGCAAGTCTATGAAAAAAAAGAAAGTACACGTCTAGACTGATATGAAAGAAGATAGGAAACTAGGAGTGCGAATGTTCTTTGTTGCTGTCCGGATGCCCGGGTCACAGAATATGGTTTAAAAGGGTATAAAAAAAAAACTTGACGAACACCGAGATTCCTCTGTGCGATACTTTTCGACTACAGTCATGTATTATGGACTGGCGTAAGTAAGAGAACGACAATTCTCTTGAATACCACCGTTCACCTTCTCCACATACACAGAGTGGAGGTTTTGAACTCCATGCCAGCATATTGTGAAGAACAGCTGCGCTCATCTTCCTAAATCAATCAGAGAAAAAAGAGAGGCATAGAGATAAAGAACGACATTTTTAGGATGGGGCGACCGCAAAGAGAAAATAAATAGGAAGAAAAAAGTGAACATAATTTAAGAGAAAACTAGACGTGAACATTTTACTAATTTATTGTCAAGAATGGATCACTTAATAGCAATTTTTGTCTCATAAATCACTGCCTTGTACACATAGACAACATAGAACAGAAGGCGAACAAACCGGTTTATTACCGAATCCAAATTTATCGACTATTTCAACAGTATCGAAACCATCCAGGTGTGTTGTTTACATTATTTGCGTGTTACATGTACTTGCGATTGTGATGTGGTAGTACATTACACTGCTGAGTAGACAGGCAAACACAGCTGATAGGCAGAGCACGATAGACGACTATGTAGTATGTATGACCACTATCTAGCTCAGTAGATACGTAAGGATCCAAGGGAATTCTGAGAGAATATAAATGCTCTGGTACAGAAGATGTAAAACAACACGACTGTCTTTTCGTCTAGCTTGTTCCTAGATCAAGCGTAGTGTAGGCCTATAGCTCTAGAATCTAGATCTAGATAGATCTAGATCTAGATCTAGATTCTGCACCTCTTGATCTTTAGGCTCCGACTGATTGACCTTTAGACTTTTTCAGTCTAGTTCTGCTATAGATCTAGATCTAGATTCTATCCTGATCAAGAAAAGAGGTCTGGAATCTTGCTACTTTATAAAAAAAAATAATTTTAAGCTGAAATCATCATAGATCTAGATCTAGACTAAACTAGGGGCCTAAATTAAATTCAAGCTATGGATGGATCGTCAAAATCGTGCCAAATATTAAAAAAATCGGAAACAATCGACCTTCGCTCGAAATATGTGGGGTAAGTAGACCTAGGCCCTCAGAAAAAGGTCACCATTATAAAAAATCTAGATCTAGATCTAGATTTTTATAGTCTAGTTCAGAATCTAGATCTAGATCAAAGAAAAAACAATAACACAAACTCTTTTAGTTTATTGGTACTTATGGAGGCATGGGGTTCTTTTCAAAGATCTGATGTTCTTAACTAGATTTCTAGGCCTATAGATCTAGATCTTGATCATTCTCTCTGTTTTTATTTTTGAATATATTTAGTGTAGACTCAGTCAATAATGATTTACGATGTGATTATTCTCACCACCAGGGTGCGAATAACCATGTTTAGTGATTCTCACTCGTCTCACTCGGCAGTGAGAATCTAGTGAAAACCCTTCCAAAATTTTACTCTCACCCCACTTCTCAATGATACAGCTTTAGACAGTATTGAAATGATATACATGTTGATTTTTTCCCCCGATAAGGCCTATACGGGCCTACTTATTGCACCACTCCCCCTTTTTATTATCTCTCCCTTCTGAATTTGTATGTGTTTTATGATGTCAAATTTGATTGCATGTTGTTTGTTTGGGCAAGTGGTGAATTTTGAAGAAAGGGAGGGATAGGAAAAAGAAACTAGTTTCCTGCCAGCAGCCACTTCGTAATTTTAAAGCAAACTTCAACAATTGATTAAATCAATATATTAGTATCCTTAATTGGTGCTATGTAAACCTGAAACATTTACAAGTGTCTATTAACCGTAAGTGTGCCAATATTTAAGATGTATACTCATATCAATTACAACATTCCACTTAGATACATGTTACACTTTTTTTTTTACTTGTGGAATATCCTATCCTTCCAAGATTAAAAAAAGAATTTTTCAGTTTTTAATTTCGAAATTTAAAGCCATGTTTTTAAGTTTTACCAGAATTTTGATTTATATTTTAAAAGCACTTTAAACGTAGTAAAAGATCATCAAAGTCGATCCTACCATTTACTTAGTGTAATTTTTTGTGATTGTTTAATGATTCGTCTGACTAAAATTGTATGTATACTAGACCCCTCTCATTCACCTCACTAGGCCAAAAGTCAAAATTTTCAAATAGCCTACTTTTTTTTCCAAAAAAACAATACACAACCTACCATATTTATTTATAATCAAAATATGATGATTCAAAAGTTTCCGATGTGAATTTAAAAGAAAATTAAAAGGAAAGGCATCTAGATACGTTGAACCAAACAATTCTTATTATTCAGGCAGATGAGGTGAGTGCAAAATAGCATGACAAGTAGCCTATATATATTTAAATGTGCATCATTCTGTGATTGAAAATTAACCAGGATTCATCGGTTTTTAAGATGCGAATTGGAATCGAAACAAAATTGCATTATATTATACAAAATAAACACAATTTAAAACGCATCACATTTTATAATGTAAATTTTAAAAAAGGTAAAGCGCATTGTATTTTACGATGCACATATATTAATATATATATATATATATACCGTGAACATAGGCTTACGAAACCAGAAAGGAAAAAATTAAGACAAACGAATTTTCTCGATCATTTAGAGCAGGGAATCCCTTGATTGGAAACCAATTGTATATGTTTTGTTTAAGTTCTTTTTCTCATTGTTTAATTTTGAATGTACTCTGATCTTGCGCTCTTCACTGTTCTTATAAATATATATATATATATCCTTATAAGATCGTACGCAAATTAATCATGTCACCTTTCAAGCAGTAAACATTTGTGCACAGTCTTGAGGCAAATTGTTCACTGGTTATAGTCCATAACTAGCATAGATTGCATACTTTCAAGTTGTTGCTCATGTAATTCTTTTGTGCGGTTATGTTTTTTTCAATTTTGAGTGTTATCTTTAATTTTATTTGAAGCAGATCATATTAGAGCCCAAAGAACTATCTAATAATAACATGGAAAATATCAAAATGAAAACTACTAATCATGTCAAAAGATACGGAAGTGAAGAGTGCAACTTGCTGCTTTGTAAATTTATATGGATTTACTTTGTAATTTGTGAGAAACAACTTTATTAAAAATGTATGTACATTGTATACTTGATGATTTATGATTCTAAAACTATCTCAGGAAAAGGTATTCCTTTTACACTCAACCAAAAAAATATCTGCTTCCATCCTATAATTCAATCAAGCAAAAAAAAAAGAGAAGGTAAAAGAATGTGATGTTTTCAAGGACCATTAGTGGGGCCAGTGTTGACTGGCCTATCAATGCTAGTGCTGGGAACATGAAGCTGTTATCAGTAGCTCATTCGCTTGGCTTCTTATCACTTGCACGCTATCTTTCCAGGGGTGGTTCAAAATATAAAAACAGTGTCCAACAATCAGCTCAAATGATTCAACTGCCAAGGCTAAGTCATGGAAAGCAAAGTAAAGCTTATAAATTGTATTTTGTGTGACTGTAACACACTAAGCCTTTCAAAACCCTGAGAAAGTTTTTTTTAGTACAAACAAGAAGTATGGCTTAAGAGTGAAGGTCTGCGAATGGTCAAATGGTTTGGTTCTTTAATGTGTGTGTTCCCATCAAGGACTACTTTGGAGGACATTTTTGCCACTGAAGTTTCAACTGGATTATTCCTGAGAGGAAATTATAAAAAATCTCCTAAATGTAAACTATAACACTATGATGTGATACATACTGTGTAATTAAATATTTATCGGTACATTTTGACATTTTAAATTCGATAAAAATTAATGCTGATTAAAAAAAAAATCCTTAGGTAAAATGAGGCTGGAAAAGTATCTCGATTCATTTGGTGAAACCAGTTATCACAATGTACTATATTTACCTATATTTAAGTATGTAGATTTATGAGTCCACATAGAAAGGCTCAAAGATTTTTGGGGGGGACTAAACTGATGAAATACTTACTTGATTAAGTGCAATGCGAAACCTGAAAAGCAAAGACTGGAAATATTTTGTACAAGATCATCATTGTTTTTAAATGTGCATTTTGTTACAATTCAACAATTATTTAATGTAGTATAGTTCCTTAAGTTTTTCTCTCTGACTCAACTGAGTTCATAAGTGCACACTTTCATCTCTGGCATAAAAGCGCTGTATTCGTTATATTAGGATCTACTGCAAGATGAGGCTGTTGTGTTTCTCATAATACATGTAATGTCAGAATAACTATCAACTGTCAGATCTTACTTTGTTTTAAATATTTTATTTTATTTTCAGGCCATCCTGTACACTGTTCTTCAAAGCCGATCCACTGAAGATTGATGAGGCCTCAGGGCAGTACATGTATGATGAGACCGGGCAGGCTTACCTAGACTGTATCAACAATGTGTGCCATGGTAAGCAAACAAAAATTGCCACTGCAATAAACCTGAATGTTGCAGCTGTTGAAAGGTGGTTTTTAACAACTCTGACTCTATAAGTTAGTGCCGAATATTTTAATACTTGGAGATTGTTTTTTATACTTACAATATATGATGAAATCATCACCAACTTTATATACAGTTACTTAATAGGAATTGATTTATGGCCAATCTAGTGGACCTCAGCACTTCAAGGGTTAAAGTCTTTTTGTTTCTTTGATGGTTAAGCCTTTGAATGAACAAGTGTGAATAGTTAATTTTTTTTTATCTTTCTTACCTTACTGTTATTGCAATGCCATGATCATGTATTTTTTTCCCTGTTAAATGTAGTCAAACTTGTGCATTCACATCACAGTCATAGTTAAAATTCCAATGAGACAAATTTAAGTACACATATATCCCCACTTTTTGCAGTTTCCATTTACCGAAACAAAGTTATGTATCCTTGGTATAAGACTGGGATCCAAGAAAGTTTTTTCTAAAATCTGATCATGTTTATAATATTTATCTTCCTATTATTAGCCTGAATTAAACATCTGCTGCATGTAAACAGTTGTAGCCTTTTGTGCCTTAATACTATTGCTAAAACTAAATTATTAACTATTAAAAATATACAAGACTTGGGCTCTGAATAAATATGAGAAATCCTTTTATTACAAAGGTGTCCATGTGGGATAATGTTCAGCTGTCTTCACAAATCTTAAAAAACTGAACAATATTCCACTTTAACTGTTTGAGAAGAAAATTGATTCAATTTAATAATAGGCTCGTTTCCATATTGTTGACTTAGAAGCTCTCTTTTGTTTCAAATTTAACTAAATTTTAGAACATACATATAAATTGTTAGCTGTATTATTATCATGTCAATATTGGAATCCATCCAGATTTCCTTGTATTAAGATATGAGATCGATGGGTGCTGAATTATTCATCATCCACAGTATTGTCAATTTTTAACACATTTACATAGATTGATTTGCACAACAGTTAATTAAAAAATGTAAATAAGAAAAGCGATCCAGTTGGCACAGCTGCATTCACTATAACCTAGAATTTTGTTAACTGTCTGTATCTGTATGTACCAGGGAAAAGGACAGACTTGTTAAAAAAATGTTTCTATATTAATTAAAATAGGTTGTTTATCTCAATTTCTGAGTCTGTTAAGGTGATATTTAAAAAAAAAGGTCCCTGAAAATAAAATAACAAAGCTTTTTAAAATATGCAGTAAGTCCATAAAACAAAACAAACTTAAGTTTAAGACTAAATAATGCAAGATGAAGACAAATATCTACTTTTTAGCCCTTTTCCTGGGCCCTATTATTTTTACACAATCGTAATTATACAAGCACTGTATTTCTTAAAACAATTCCCTATACTCTACACTCATAGATGCAGAGTACTTGTATTGCTTTTCTTATAATTGACCCATTACTCTACATCCACATACTAGCACTGTATTTTTTTATAGAACCCACTCTACAATTGTATACTAGTACTGCACTTCTTACAATCAAGCGACTCACTACTGTTGTCGTTGTTTCTCCCCAGTGGGTCACTGCCACCCAGCTGTGGTGGAGGCTGGATGCAAACAGATGCACAAACTCAACACCAACTCGAGGTTCCTGCATGACAACCTGGTGCTGTTGGCCCAGAGGCTGGTCGAGACTATGCCGCCTTCCTTGTGCATGGTCTACTTTGTGAACTCAGGGTGAGGGATCAGCTTTGATAGTAGGCTTAGTCTAGGGGCCGCTCTTGCATAAAGTTCGTAAATGTGTCAAGAATATTCTGTCCGTTTTACTGTATTACAGCGTGAGTTAATACTTTGAGATTACTGTTAGACTTTTTTTGCTTTTTTATGAGTGTTGCAGCTTACTATTTTTTGAACATAAGAATTTCCTGACTTTTGGGGTAACACAAGTTACATTTTTACTTAAAATACAAGACTTTTCTGCTTTTTAGGGTATCACAACATAGGAATTTCCTGCTTTTTAGGGTATTACATTAGAGCATAATTTTATACTATTAAAAAATATTAACCCAAATGTCATTCTGTTAGTAACTGCCATTGGTATGAAAGGGCATGTATGAAACTTATCTTTATCTTTTGTACTTGAAAGAGCTGCAGCTTAGTTATCATAAAGTTGTGTTTAAGTTTAACCCATGAACACATTATGAGAGTTAGAAAGCATAAGAGGCCATATACTTATCATTTACCAATCTACTAATACATGGGATTTTCTTTTTTGGTTAGTTGATTGTAGGCCCTATCTATCGGTCTCTTTGGAGACAGATTTTGCCTTTATCTCTTTGACAAATAATTGTTCAACCCATGCTGTGTGTTGATTATCAAATAGTGCTTGACCTGATATTATTGTTATCTGCTTTTATCAATCTGAAGAGGGAAAAAAAAGATAAAGACGTGAATTTTGGGGATGGTTCTGTAAATAGGATGAAGGTAGTCTAAATACGGATCCTTTGCATTCCCTGGTATTTATTCATTCATAATCTTGCAAATGCTTTCTACTCCTTCAAGCATTTTGTTGGTGTTTTTTTTTAAAGTGCCATCAGATATGAGTTTAGTTTGAGTTTGAACGTCTGCAAATTTTGTCCCGCTTTTTTGAATGGGAGGAGGGTGTGTGTGGAGGAATTCATACGGCGGAAAAAGATCCTTTGTATTCTTTGAAATCTATTCATTCATAAACCCGCAATGTGTGCAATTTTAACTCTCCTTTTAAAATTTGATGAGGGTGTTGTGGGGAAGAATACATACAACCTAAAGGCCTATCCTTTTTGTTCCCTGGAATCTATTAATTGACAATCTCAAAATAGTTTCTACTTTAACTGCAACTTCATGCTTTTTATACCTTTTTCAAAAAGTCAAATTTGTTTTCTTTTGTCAAATGTTTTTAATGGGAGCTCAGAAATCTATGTAATTTTTTCCCCCTTTTTATAGATCTGAGGCAAATGACTTAGCTCTGAGACTTGCCAAGCATCACACAAAAGGATCAGAAATAATCACTCTTGAGAGGTAAAATCAACCATTGTCCACTTATTAACCCTTTGATTACCAAGCATTCTACAGCTACTTAGTACTTGTCACCCAATGATTACATGACAGTTCATTTCCTGAAACCACCAAAAATACTGTTCATGTTTTGACCTTGAACTTTCCATTTGCATAAATTATCTTCTACTGAACCGATGTTGGTGAAATAAAGAGTAAAACAAATTAATCAATTCTCTGCCTTGTGCCTGGCAACGCTACCTGTATAACTTGGTTACAGTGACCTACTCTCAAGTGGAAAGTAAAGCGGATGGGTACAGGGTATGTTTTAACTGTGAAACTAAATTGCATTGTTTTGGCGACTTTCAACAAAGATAGTCTTTGTTGTTTGAAATGTCTTATCTTTTTTAAATGTTTATGTAACTGGAACATTTATAGATTATATAACTAATACATAAGTTCGGACAAAAAAGTATGAGGCTATAAGTTGGTACTTATAACACTGGTATGATTCATTTAGTGGATTCAAACTTATAAGAATCGAAAGACAAAGATATTTTTTGTATGATTTTTATTGAAACTCAACAGAAAAAAAAAGCATTTAACTTTGATAAAAGTGCATGTTGATTGTTAATCATGAGTAATTGTGCAACCAATTGCTGAAACTTTAATGTGAATTGTTTAAAAAAAAAAAAAAACAAGAAAAAGAAAGATAAAATTAATGTCCCTGGGTTACCAAGGAGATGCAAGAGACGCAGTTGTGTCACAAATAAGTTGGAATGATTAGAACGTTGTTAGTGGCAGTAGTAAAGGGAAAAGCAGTCAAAGTATAAAGAGTAGAAGAAATTATTTAGAACCAGAACTTTAGATCCTGCCCAGTCACAGTTACAAATAGACTTTAAATGACAATGGGATCAAAACTGTCTACTTAAAGAAGCTATGCTAGTTGTCTCTTGTTTTAGCCAAGTCCTCTTTGAGTAGCAAGGGGTTTTGGTTATGTCACACCCATTCATACTAAAAATACTTTTGTAAAAGATGTAGTGGTGATAGTTGATGCAGCATCGTTGTTCATATCATATTGCTGCGTGCGTCTGACATAACCTTTAAAGTAGGGAAGCAAAAGCACACTTGGAGTGTAATGTGGTAGTTAAAAAGGATTGGAAAGGAGATATATGTGTCGGCAGTTCTTGCATTTTTATATATTTTTATGAATGTGCGAAAACAAGAGATAAACTGGAAAGATGAGAAGAAAAAAAACATGTTCTGAAACCCTGGGATAACCTATGAGAGTGGACTGGTATATAGAATAATATACATGTAACTAAACAACAAGCCCTTGAACTTTTCTTATTTGCTCTTATTTTCATGAACTCAAACCAAGAGCGTATCATGGGCACGTTCTGTCACTCATCGATCTAAGCACCTACAAGCTCAACCATATAACGGACGGGATGCACACCAAACCTGACTTTGTACACATTGTAAGTATTATAGTTAATGCTGTTTGTTATCCTAATAGTTCAGTTGTTTCACGTTTAAAACTGTTTTCCACCTGGTTTTTGCTGATGAAGGTGAAGGTGCTTATGTTACAGTCAAACTTAGAAGCCATTCGTCCTTAGAAAATGTCTTTATCCTCACCCATTTTTAGTAATTCCTGTTCTGATCCAAACAGATTTTTTTGGGGAATGGATGAGTTTTTGAAGTGTTTCCTAAGAATGGCTAGTTTCCAAATTTGACTATAACAGACTCACCAATCTGAATTATTTAAGCTTTTAAGCCCTTTCAATATATCAACTGTACCTAAAAAAGTGTTTGAGTATTTGAAAACTTTGAATGGTACAGTATCAAAGCCTTACTCATCACTGTACCAGAGCCTTACCATCGCTATATCAAAGCCACTGTTCTTTGATAATTGAGAATGCACCAGAGGAATGTCAAATCATTTTTCGTCCGTGGTGGGATCATACAAAATAGATATCAGAACTTTAACTTTAACTGATTATTATCCTTCATGGAGGTTAATTCAATCTCTGGACATGTAAACTCTGATCACAGAAGTTTAGTTACTTTATTCCTTTATTGCTAAAATAGTATTGGTGAGATAAGTTCCTTTATTGATTGAGTTGGTGTAGTATAATGTGACAGTATCCCCACACTCATTCTGTGTGTTAGCATGTAATGTTGTCAGGCCAAATGCTGACGTTGGACGTTTAACAACTATCTCAACTGAGCTCATTCCCTATTTCATAACCATCCAACTGAAATACACTTCCTCAGGCAGAGTGCCCAGACAGTTACCGAGGCAAGTACCGGGACACTGACCACTCCAAGGATCAGCTGGCAGACCTGTTCGTCAGCTCGGTAGATGGTATTATCGATGAAATCCACGCTGCCGACAAACACTTGAGCTGCTTCATTGCAGAATCGATGCAGAGCTGCGGTGGTCAGATTATCTACCCAGACGGATATCTCAGCAAAGTTTTTAGGTACGTGGGGAATGCGTCACTTGTGTAGTTAATGAACTTTGGAGGTTGAGGCATGTTTTGAACATTTTATGTCCTTATTTAGTTTTTTAATGCTGAATCGTTGTATATTTTCCTCTTATGCTTTGCAGTTTGATATTTGTTTGGGATAAATGTGTAGATTTTTATTAACTCAGGTAAGTTAATGTCGCTCTGTTAATCGCTCTCTCTCAAACTCTTTCACAATCTCTCTCTCTCTCTCTCTCTCTCTCTCTCTCTCTCTCTCTCTCTCTGTCTCTCTCTCTCTCGTTATACATAGATCTATCTATGAATAAGGCAGAAGAATGAAACCCCGGAAAAAGGGAAAATCTGAATAGTCAGGGAAAGATACCTTCTCCCAAAAGTTCCTGATTAAGCGGGTCCCTCTGTATTTTGAAAACGGAAGATTTAATCAATATATATATATTTTTTTACAGGTCTGTGCGAGCCGCAGGTGGCGTGTGTATTGCTGATGAAGTTCAAGTTGGGTTTGGTCGCGTGGGCACTCACATGTGGTCGTTTGATGCTCAAGGTATGTCGCTTACTGATCTGGGCTTGAGAGCGATATAAACAAAAAATGGGGCATCAGTGGGTAGTGTTATGGGCTAGCAATCATAACTTAACATCTAGTAATATTGTATTGTGTCATCTTTAGAACATATCTGAGGAAACCAAGTTGAATAAAGGTGCCAGTTGTATATAAATTTTGGGCTAGAACTCTTTAAAATTAGAAAGTTTATTCTGTATTGACGTTTAAAAAAAAATTAAAAAAAAAAAATCTATTTTTAGCTCTTGAAATGGTAGTTTTCAACCTTTTAAAGTGCATAATCATAATTTCGACTCATGTTCACTCTACCATGTGCTTTTCATAATTTTGCTTAACCATATTCAGCAGTTTATCTTTCACAGCTCTTGCATCCAAAAAAAAACAAAAAAAACCTCTCCGTTCGAAATTTGCTTGCATATTTATGTTGAAACAATTGCTTTCAGGCTGCCTGCCTGATGTTGTCACCATTGGAAAGCCCATGGGGAATGGCCACCCCTTAGCGGCTGTAGTGACCACCAGGGAAATTGCAGCCAGCTTTGCAGCCTGTGGAATAGAGTATTTTAACACTGTAAGTTTCACACATTGATGCCGATTTTTTGAAAGTTTGTCAAAGGATTCTGCTTTGTGATACACTAATCTATGTTGCTTTATGCAAAACGTTCAGTAAAACAATATTGGTCCTATTGGTACATCTGCTTATTTTTATTTTTTTTATATTGAAGACATTGTGTTTACCATCTAAGGAAAAAAAATCCTTTAAAAGTGTGTTTATTAAACATTGCATACATTAAAGGATGTGTTAATTTTCTAATGAGAATCACATTTAATTTGCAAAGCACGTAGGTGTTGACTAGGACCTTAGCGCACTCTTAAATACATCTGTTTTTGCTAGTATATTTAGAAATTAATAGGTATTAAAATACCATTCCCATCAGTTGTAAAATAAAATAAATTTGTATATATATGTAGTTCTTAAATGCAAATATCTGTTCATCTTGTTCCAAAATTAAAGACTTTATTTTAGGCATTCATTAAAATGTGCACTGATTAAAAAGTCATTGAAATTTCTTTCTGAAAATTAGACTTCATATGCAAAGATATGTAGCAACTAAGCCTGAAGGAGGCATACAAGCAGCCAACTATATTATCTTCTTCAATATGTGCCATATCTGTTACATACAAGGGCAATCATGGCCCTCCATTCCTTTATGGACTCTCAGCTGACTTGATGAAATAGTGATCAGGGTTTCTTTTCTCATAGTGTAACTGTTCAAACTGTCATTTTCATTCCCACTTTTTCCACATATTTTAAGTATTTTTCTGCTCAATTCTAACCCACCTGCTTCTGATGTACCAAATTTCTAATGCTTTCAGTCTTTTCTCTTGTTCTTTGGTAAGAGTCCAGCATTCACTTTCATATATGAGTATAGACCACACAGTCATAGGCTTTTAGGTAATAAGTTTTTAGTTAAGCTGTATGTTTCTGTGCATGAAGATGCATTTCAATTTGCTTTGTGCATCCTCAAATACAATAATTTAAAGCAAAAAATATTTGAATCGTTTTTTTTTTCTCTCTTTTTTTACCATCCTTTTTCTCAGTATGGGGGCAACCCAGTCTCCTGTGCCATTGGTCTAGCTGTTCTGGATGTGATAAAGAATGACAAATTGATGGAGAATGCGCTAAAAGTTGGGGACGTTTTGAATACCAAACTGAATGAACTGAAATCCAAACATCAACTTGTAGGGGATGTCAGGTAATTAGGAGTAATGAAGAGAAAACAAACCAAGATAGCTTTGTATTAAACTGTTCACGCAGCATGATTTTAGGATAATTCCCTGCTGGCACACTGTTTTATTAAAGGTAAAAGCTTTTCTTTTTAGTATTTCCAAATGGAAGGTGTGTAGATCAATACTAACAGGTGCCAGCACAATATCAGGTATAGCCACATAATACAGCTACAAACGTACACAATAAAATTATGTGTGCGGCTTGATAGGAAAGGGTTTAACTGTTTATGTAACTTCTTAAAGTGATCATTAAGTTAAACTTTCCTGCTTCCAGTTAACATAAAGCCAATATGAAGATACCGGTACATGATCATTACTTTTGGAAGTGGTTATGTAGTATGTTCAGAATGAGCTATTATTCATGAGCTTTTGGGATAGTGACATGAAAGGAAAGATACACCGGTTTTTTTTACCCAAAAGTGCGATTTTTAAATCTCTTCTGCAAAGAAAAGAATGAAGAAATAATCGGAATTTCATACGATTATTATTGTTGTACAAAAAAATTATGATTATTAACGTTATTATTTATTAATATTGTTAATTTTGCTATTATTACTGTTATTATTACTGTTATTATTATTATTATTATTATTATTATTATTATTATTATGATTATTGTTATTATTATTGTTATTATTATTATTATTAATATACTACTAGTTGAGAACCCACGAAATTCGTGGAAATCGTGGGATGGACAAAGCTGAAGGATTATTGCTAGTTTAGAATAGTGCTAAAACTTTAGGAATTTAAATTGTTTTCAGAAAGAGATTGATGTGCTAACTGTTTAATCAATAATACACCTATAGGAGATCATTATACACTTTTGTCCTCTTTTTATCGTTTGATATTTGTAATTTTTGGCTTGGGCATATTTATATGTCATAGAAAATTGACTCATATGCTGTTCGTTGTTTTACAGGCAATTGAGTTAGGTTTAATTTTTTCTTCTAAATTTACAATATTAACCAAGCATTTAAACTAAATGGTGCAGTGTAATATTTGCATGCTTTAAAAATAAAAGAAATCAATATTTATTTTGAGTGAACCAAACTTCCGATCAGCTGTATTTTTTTAATCACATTTTTTGTTTTATTAGTTAGTTGGTTTGGGACGATTTGTGGCGAAATAAACATTTTTCGTCAAAATTAATGTACCCATGCAAATCTGCTGTCAAAATACCAACTACCTGGGTTATTTTGTAGCTTTAGACATTTTGGGATTCAAATATTTTGGTCCCAGCTCTATAATGATAAGCTTATTATTATTATTGTTGATTTTTTAATGCCGCAGGGGTGTTGGTATGTTCTGGGGTTTGGACCTTGTCAAAGACAGAGCGACAAGAGAGCCTGCCACGGAAGAAGCTGCCTACGTTGTGAAGAGGTGAGCTTTTTTTTTTTATCGTTAATTTGATGCCTCAGATTTTAAGTTATCTGTGGTCTTGAATACATTAAGACATTTTAACAACATCAATTGTTCTTTATGATGAATTTTCAGCTGCACAAATCCTTATCATATGATTAGGAAATTCAATTGAAACAATTTTTTTTAATTAGTAGAGGACAGTCATGGAAATTTAAATAAAGAAGCCACAAGTTTTTAAGCAGACCATAAGTGTTATTTCAGTTTTTTTTAACAGTTACTTGATTTTTACAGGGAGCAATCAATATGTTATCCACAATTCTTTCCTTATTAATTGCACTCTCTCCATATAGTATTTATGTCTTACTTGAAGAACTTTTCTAAGCCTTAAATAACTTTTCATGGCATTTGTGTTGATATACGAAAAGAAAAAAGTTGTCTAATATTCAAGTTGTAATGTCAAGATACAAAATTGTTCTTACAATTTTAGGTGTCTTTCCAAAAGCTTTTGTGTTCTCAAAAGATATTTATTTCGGCTTTTTCGTCAGGGCCAAGGAAGAACATACTTTGTTGAGCAGGGATGGTCCCCATGACAACGTCATCAAGTTCAAAGCGCCCATGTGTTTCTCTGTGGAGAACGCGGAGACCCTAGCAAAGCAGCTCGATCTCATATTTACTGAGATTGCCGAGGGAAAGATGGCCCAGCAGGCAACCCATAAAGTGTCAAACGGCACAAGCCAAGCCAGTAGCGAACCAGTGGCCAAGAAGCTAAAAACTAACGGAAACACACTACACACAGGGGAGGGGCTGCATATGAACGGCCAGAAGACTTGATTATTTATCCTAACATGAGGGAAAGAGTGAATAAAAAATAATGATTAAAAAGAAGATTTGGTAAGCTTGGACAAATTCGAATACTGTCTTCAGTATGAGTTTTACTTCAGCTGAAAGAATCTAAGATCTGTTCTTTTTTTTTTTTTTTTTTTTTTTTTTTTTTTTGACTAATTGATTGAAAATGATTTGGATTTTGCCCCATTTGCTTCTTAATATGACTTAGTCAGGGCATGAAAAGAATTGTTGACTAAATTTTGTATGTATGTTTACATTCATTAATGTTTTTGAACAAGTACTTGTGGTTTGGATTTTTTCCACATATGACACTGTTGTAGCACAATAGATGGGAAGAGTTATATATTTTGGTGTTTTTTGTGTCTAGAGAGAGAGGGAGAGTGTGGTGTGTGTGTATGTGCACCTTATGATATATTTACAATACTCAGTTTTCCTCATTCCTTTTTAAGCTTTAAAAAGAATTTTCAATTTTACGACTTTAAATCATTGAATCATCCAATGTGATATCCCCCATTTGAGTTTTTCTGCCTTGCTTTTAGTCAATTTGTCACATGTCTTTACTTTTATATCAGGTAATAATTGGTGAGCTTTGAAGACAAGTATAAAGTTAAACATGTCCACTTAAGTTGGACATTTTTTAAAGCTTGATGTTATTTAGATATTTAGCTTTAGGCACAGGATTGCTTAAGGTAAAATTTTTACTTTGTTAGAGTTAAAGGACAGAGAAATTCCCTTTGGTGGATATGTTACACAGTGCCAAAATTTATGCTTGTGTAAATTTTACGCTCTCTGTCTGTTGCTTTAATTGCCTTTGCCATTTCTACGATATGCATATTTTCAAGTCATTTACATGTTTAAATAAATAATGTATAAAAAAACAACAAATTTCATCAATGTTTGTCCTGCAACCTCTATTAAAGTGTTATGAATACTATCTTTTGTTTTAACTATTAATGCATTTATGTACATGTCCCTCTTATAATTATTGATAAATTTTATGTTTCATAAAATTATAGGTATATGAATTGTTGATTATTTTGTTCATTTGTGCGCCAAATTTTCTTACAGTTTCGCTATGTGACCAATTAAACTGATTTACGCCAAACGTTTTTTTAATCTTGCCAATTGAATGTTAACTTCACTTGGCCCTTGTTTTTACATAGGAAATGTGATGTCAAAAAGTTATGCCACTTAGTTGGAAGACATAAGTTCTGTTTAACAAAAGCTTTTTGAAGATAATAATTTCTTTATGTGCTTTATATACTACAGTGCTTACAAACCCACTGTGTCTTTGAATCCACTCGCCCTGTGGTACATAATTCTTACTCTTTAATTAACACCCCTACCAACTGCTTTTGGCATTGTATAAAGTGTAAGAATCTGTTTTAAGAGAGTCGGATGCAATTTAAAAGAAAATTATTTCTCAAGCTAACACCTTATTAATATTTACCTTCCCCATCATGGTGATTATTTCTATAGTGATCTAAGACTGATAGGAGCGTCATATATATCTGAATACACACGATCAGATAGTGAGAGGAGTAGGGTAGAAAGGGAGGGAAAGGGTGAACATACACAGCCTGTGAACCTTTGCAACCGGTAGGCTAGAGCCCCATATGAAGATCAGATAAATCTTCCTTCTGCCATTTCTTTGTTAGGCCTGCTGTGCATCGACAGTCGGGCAACTCAAAGAATGTTTACATTGAGATGTTAACAGACGGAGCTAAACCCCCGAATAAAAATCATAGTTGGACAGCAGTTTGGTTATGTGAGAGTGGGTAGACCTGTATCCAATCAGTGAGGAGTGCTGAGTTCATGTGACTTGACCATTGAAAAAGCACCTCAATTTTTTTTTATCCCGCCCACCACTTCTCTCTATTGCTCAACAAATGTGTCACTCACTAATTTGTTAACAGACTCAGAATGGGTGCTCTCTCTCTCTCTCTCACTCTTTTGTTTTTTCCTTCTGTCCTCTCTGACTTTAATTTCTCACTCTCGCCCCCTTAATTTCTTTCTCTTTTTCTTTCTCACTCGCGCCCCCTCTCTCTTTCTGTCTCTCTCCATCCCAACTTTCTTTGTTCCCCTGCTCTATCTCATTATCCTTTCTTTATGTCCTTCTCTCCTTTCTATCTCTGACCCTCTCATTCCCACTTTCTCTCCCTCACTCTCTTTCGTCTCTCTCTCTTTGTCACAACTCTCTCCTATCTGTCTCTTTATTTTTTCCTCTCCTTCTGTCCCTTCTCTCTCACCCTCTCTCACAATGTCGTGGATGTCTAAGGGTACGAAATATCCAATCGTATGGTCGTATGTTTAATGAAAAATGATTCCTCATTAAATTTGGATCCCCTTGATCGTTTCTAAAGTTATTATAAGGCAGTGAGAAGATGTGGACATTGCTGTAGAAGTGCGTCAACGTTTGTAAGCCATCTGGTCGAAATCAAACAAATATTTCTTTCCCCATCGCCAACTGTCCACACGTGTTAGTCTATGGGTAGGGAACTCAAAGAGTTTGACATGCAGGTGTGAACATCTGATTGCTCTAGACTGAGAATCATGGTTATTGTACTGACCAGAAAGTAGCAGTTGACCATTCATGCAATGTGCCTTTACACAATTCATTGTTAAAGTCGTTTGTTCTCTCTCCCTCTCTCTAGCTCTCTATCTCTCTCTCCTCCCTCTCTCTGTCTCTGTCTGTCTGTTTCTCTCTCTTCACAACCTTTCTTTCTCTCTCTCTGTCTCTTCTGTCGTCTCTCCTTGGTTCTATGTTTGTCTATATGTCTCTTTTCTCTCTCTCTCATGAGAGGGGTGGTCCAAGGGTAGAGCGCACAGCTTCTATTGAGAGAGCGACTGGTTTGGTCAGTGTCAGTATACCTCTCACAGATTCTGGTTTTACTTTTTACGAGAGATTCGTATCGTTCTAACAAAAATACTTTTCTTATCAAATCAATGCATTCTACAGACTGCTGTCACGACTGTGAGTGCCTTTATCTCAATATTTGAATGTTCGGAAATAGCGAACTAAAGACCCACAGTTAGAATCTAAAAAGAAAAAGAAAAAAAATCAGCAACTCAGGGAACCTATGAACATAAAAAATAACCCAAATTACTCTTTTTTGAAGATGGATCACTTGTTCTACTTGTTTAAAAGGCTCTTTTTCTTCTCTGACAGTAAGAACCCGCTTTTTTTATCGGGCGGATTTTTAGGCAGAGACCACTGTATCATAAAAGTGAACTCAATTTTTCTTCCTGACGATACTTCTTTCAATGCTAACAAAATCCTCTACAATAGGTCATGTTTTCAAGCTAGATAACATAATTCTTTGTCATACAGCTAGTGCTTTCCTTCTAAAAATCAATGCAATTTTTATTTTTTACAAATCTATAATATTGCATATATAAATAATCAAGCATACCTTGACATGAACCTCTTCTCAATATGAGAGCTGTGAAATGAGGTACAGAACAACAAGTATTGCCAGAGTTATGTGTTCAAGCCCTTTGCGCTGTAATAATTCAGAAGTGATAGTCATTCAAAGGTTTAGGGTTGTTGTTTACATGTTGAAATATTGTGATCCTGGAGACCCATTCACATGAATACTTGATTGCCAACATTTTAAAATGTTGATGACTTGAATCTATCGAAGTAACATTGAGTAAAAAGTGTCTTTGTAAATTCATAATAGGGCATCAGTTAAATGATAATCAGTACTTTTAATTATTTAATGTTTGTGAATTAGATGTTAAAATGTTAGCATCAAAAATTAATTTAAAATTCATCAAGCTGATAAAGAATAGGAGGTACTTTTGAAGTGTTGATTACGAAATTTTCTTTTGTAAAGGATCCCACGTGGAGATTTGGATGTTGAAATAGCTGTTTGGGGAGCTCTGTTTTTTTTTAATAACAAAGACAACAGTTTTGTGTATGGCTCTTGTTAATTTCCTCTGTACCCTTTATAATATGTTATTATGGAAAACTTATGCTGCAATTTAAGTGCAATTTGTTCAAAACTTATGAAGAGAACAAAAGTAATTTTCTTGATTTAGATTGATCAAGCTTTAAATGCCTCTCTTTATAACTTGCCGCATGCTTTTTATTTAACTATGTGTATAATCCATCAACTAAGTATGCTTACTGTCTGTACATTAAAATCAAATTCTATTTACTGCAATTTCTAAAGCTTTAAATTGATTTTTTAAAGTGCCTTTATTTATCAAAAAATCTCCCAAAAATTGCATGTATGATGTACACTATAATCTACATAATCTTCTCTACTAAAAAGAAGGTGTAACTAATAAGCAACAAAAAAGCTATGGTTTGTTTTATTATTTGTAATCTTTAGTTTGGCCATCAAGAGTTTGACAGGACACAGAGTATACTGATAGTGAGGCTGTCTGCTGTGCCTCTATCACTGTTTGTTTTACATCATTTCAATTCGAGCACTTGCAACTAATCATTGAGTGTCTCAAATATTAAACTTTGAGCCCCAAGATCCTAGTTTAAGAAAATTATTAAAAATTCTTTGAGAACCCTTCCCTGTGAATATCAATAGGATTTTTTTGTACACCGAAGCACACAACCTTTAGCTGCAGCGTTATCAAAGAAAAGTTAGAGCTAATTTTTCAACCACGACTGATTCAATTGAGATGCCTTCTGTTAATATCTTTCTTTCCTTAAAAGGGAAAACTCCAAGTAATACACATTGTGTGTAGTCCGAAGTTTATGACGTAATACATCATACAATATGCTAAAATACAGACACCTTAATGTGACAAATGAGGCGTTTTACTATTTTTAGCTGCCCTCAGTATGTGAAATGAATGTTGCGAAAGAAAAAGAACTTATCCACACAATAGAAGAATGACAATCATACAGATGGGGAATGAAGTTGTTGATTCTTTACCCCATGATATATTTTTCTTGTTACCAAGCATTCTGTTCATTATTTTTAAGCTGAACAAGCTTCACAAGTGAGCGCTACTTTTGTAGGACAATGCGCTGTCACACGCTGTCAACAGCTGCTGCAGATGAATGCGGATGAATGCAGGTTCTTTCGCCTTGTCAGCCAATTTGTAACCTTCATGTTTGTTTCTGTTCCCTGCATTGAAAAAAGACATTGAAATATTGAAAAGGAAAGCGTTATGAAGATGGTTTAGGCCAAGCTAAACCCAGTACCTTCTACTCTGAAGAACTTTCCAAGGTTCAAAGAGAGATGAGAGAAGTGTAGTGCTTATGTCGTTGACTATGGAGAAAAATGAAAATAAGTGTGTGTACAGCCTTCATGCGAATCTGAATATTCCTTCACAGACAGGGACATTTATTTTTTCATCAACCATCGTAGTGTGCTCAAAAAGGCTCACAAACGCATGGAATCTAATTTACAGTTTTAACATTGTTTATGCTCATTAGTACCGCAATAAAGGCATCATTTGTCTTTGTAAGATATTAATTACTCGCATTCCTTCTCATTTAAATTTGTATTAATTATTATTATGGGAATACACCCCATCGAATTCTCTTTTAATCTGTATGTACAATTCCCCTACATTGTTTAAAGACAAGCTTTAGCAGAAACATCGATATACTGTTGTTTAGTCCTCACCTCTTAATGCCATTTCATGTAGATCATTTTTATTTGCACGAAAAAAGGCCTTTTCTCTTATGCTTTTAGATTTTGACATTATTGCTTAAGTACTGGAGAGGAATAAAAATTTACCCGACTGCTTTATAGTTTTTTTCTCTTCATATGTTCAGATGGACGCACGTTCTTGTTACACACTCTCTAAGCCAAATTTCTCCTCTAAAAATGTACTTTTCTGAGCCCTGAAGAGCTGAAAATGAGTTCAGAATAAGACGCAAAGCCGAATAATTTTTATCTATAGAAATTGTAGGCATTGAGTAATAAGAATCGGGGATAGTGACTGATTTATAAGGAAAAGGAGCTGACTTCAAACCTCTCCTCTTATAAGTTAATAAATTGTGGTCTATCTAAAACATGTTTAGAAAGGTAAAATGTCACCCGTGTTATGTCACACTGGCTGTAATAAGTTGAACTATACTATGGACATCTTGCTGTAACTTAAACTTTGCCCCATGTAACAAATAGCTTTATTTGGATCATGTCTTAAACTTACAGTTATAAAAATGCTGCATATTTCTCCTTTAATCTTATGCAACTCTCCAATGTTTTTTTTTCTGAAAAACACAATGTGAGATCACTTCTTCATTGATTTGAAGGTCCCAAAATGTCAATAGATTAAAGAAACCATCGCTTCAATCCAAAGCTCATTTTTAGTTTGATATTTTTGTGTGTGTGTGAAATTTTTTTTTTTATGTCATAACGATATTTCAATTAATGAATGTCTTGACACTCTCCATTCTCCATAACGTTATGTACTACTAATACATGAAGTACTTTAAGTTACTGAAAGGAAAAAGGATATGGTAACCTAGAAGTATCATCAAGTCGCTTTCAACATTAAAGATTCACTTAAAGAAAAATAACATCATGCCAAAAACTTGTGTAGTTAAAGTGAAGATCAATAACACCAATTGGATCAATATTTTAGATATCTCTCAGGGTTTTTTTGCAGCATAAGACCTTACCTTAGTTAGGTGATGGGAGCTCAGTTGTTTATATACATATTGCTAGTCATGTTCAACAATATTATGCCTCTTAGCAATGTATTCATTTAAAGCCTCTAAAAAACTAGAGCAAAAAATATGTAAAAGGATACTGCACTGATTCTTTTTTTGTGTAAGTATAAATATGATGGTGCAAGTTTTGTGTATCCCACTATGGTGTGGGTTCTTTTTGTGATTATTATTATCATTGAGTCAAACCCCTACACATCTGAATAGAAACAAAAGGAAATCTTTCTCTTTTTTTGAATTTAGATGCATCTATCTATGAGAGATTTTCTTTAGCCTACACTACTTTCTGCTGTGATAGAAATCTGTTAAATTTGATCAAGGTTTTTTTGGCAAAACAGATCAAACCTTTTTTCTCCGTTATAGTTCTTGTCTTGTACAATCTGACTATGATCTACTTAGCACAGCTTCTGGATGTAGTTTATACACAAAGGATGCATTTAAAAATATGTAAGTTTTGTAACAAAAGGTGCCAAGATTTAAGCCTATTGTGTTTCATTTACCAATGAAAAGATCTGCGACTTAATAATTTGTCAATTTTTATAAGTGGTCAATTGCTTGCCATTTTTAGTGTTGAACTTAACTCATCCCTATATGAAGTTTATGGGATTTATATTAGCATCACAAGATCACCTTTTAAACACATACAAAATTAATCGAATACAAACATCCATAAAAATATAGGACAGTAAATTAATCGTACTTTGCTGCATGCTTTTATTTATGCATTTAAGGTTGCAAAGAAATACAAAAAATCATCATGTTTTCATAGATATCACAAACTCAAATAATGTATTAAAAGATCACATGTAAAAGAAATATAGAAATAGAAGGATTAAAGTACATTATATATCACCACAGCTTTGTTTCTCTTTTTAAATTTCTTTGAAAAAGGTATACAAAATGTTTTTTAGTTTTAAAAATGATCTTAAACCCTGACACTGCATTTTACCAATATGAGGAGCTTTCTCGACGGAACATACATCAGCAACCTAAAGAGACAGTTATCTAAATTTAGGTTGTTAAATGAAGGTGTATATCATATAACTATATCGCAAAGGGGTTACGGTGGAGTGCATTTTTTTCTCTATATTTAGTCTCTATTGTTAAACCTTGCTCAACCAAATAAGACGTCATTTATTATACTCAAAACTTTGCACCAGAAAAATAAATCCTTCCTTTTTAACACCAATTAATCGGCACATGCAGGGGACAGTGCCTCTGCAAAAGAGTCGGATATTTATTAATTAACACAAAAAAATGAAAAAAAGATGATTGGGATTGTTATGCTATCAGTTGCCATAAAGGTTTATTACAATGACAACCGTATCAGTCATCACAGTGAACAACCTGAGACAACAACTGTAACAAAATACTTACAGATTTGCTTCAAATTAGTTGTAGACAGAAGGTTGGCAGCTAAAATTGTAAAACCTCTAGGGCTGGTACAGAGAGGCATGAATTTAATTGAATTACCTCAATCAAAACTGGTTCAGAAGACAGAACAAAAGTAATGTTCTCACTCAAGCTTAAAAAAGAAAGTAAATAATTAGATAACTGTCCAGGTTTGTCTGTAGCTGAAGCAATCAATTAAGAGAACGAAATTAGAAAGTTATTGTCCCTTTCATCTACATTTTAAAAGTCTTTCCGATCAAACAATCTAGAATAAAGACTAGGATATGAATATACAAGCTGTGCATATCATGAGCTTCTAATATACATGGTACTTCAGTAAGATCAGTCAAAAACACTCAAAGTGAAATGAAAATATGGATCTCAAGTTGCAATAGGATGATTCTTAGACTTTGTTATTTTCTAACAATGAGTATTTGAATTTTTCCTAATTCTCTAATATTGACCTCACTTTGAACATATCACATCATGTGGATCATAAAAAAGACACATTCAATTTAAAACAAAAAAATTATAAATTGATCTTATAATACATCATTGCTTTTCTAAAGCACTGCATATAGACATTATTGCTTTCAAATAATATGAGATTCTTGGGTTCACTCAACTTTATCGTTAATACAAATATAAAAAGATCCTAAAAAGATACAAGGAACGAAAAATGTATGTCGTTTTAAGTATGTTGTTAAGAAGGCAGCAAAAAAAAAGGGAAAACAGCCATGAAAACACTGAATGGTTAAGCACCCTGACAAAGTTCCTTTAAGTTTACACCACTAAGTAGAACAACAATCATGTACAGGACTAGTTGAGAAAATGAGTGTAAAATTTAAGAGCCATTCACTGGTTTTGATTGAAAAAAAAACTGTAAAGTTTAACAAATAGCTAATTTTGTAATTCAAGTTTCTTTTCTTTTAAACTGTTTTTTTTTCACATACTTTTCATTCTGAATTGCTTTATGTACCTGCACATGTGATTTATACATTTTATGGTGGTGTCTTTGGCCCTGTGGCTTGATCGGAGACCAAAATTTCATTGACAAAAAAAAACAAGAAAAACAAAGTTAGCTTGATTAAAGCCCAACCTACTTGCTATTTGTTTGATAATGACTTTCATAATTTGTTTAATTCAGTACTGATGCCCTTGAAATAGACAATACATGGATTCATGGCAGCTCACGAGACTAAAAAAGGCAGTATTGAGTCAAACACACTATCTAAGTATCTCGTGCAAACCAAAATACATAAGTAAACAAAATGCATGTTTGCATACTATAAATAATCATCACACATTTTAATACATAAAAAAAACGTATTGCACTTATTTCATGAAAACCCAGGTATGGCATAAAATCGTCAGCAGAATTAAAAACAAAACCAACAAAAACCTTTAACTACTTGCATTAACAGAAAATCAACAAATTTAAACAAAGCAACTAATTAGTTATGATGATTAACACAATAAATAAAATTGTAAGAGCTTATGATTCAATAACATAAATATGAACAAAATGTTTCTAATGAAGAAAATAAACATTGCACTAAATGAGCACAGGTTGATACAAGGTTAATGCATTGAATAAAAGAAATGGAGAAAAGTGGAATTTTTAAAATTGAACGTCATTATTTGTAGTGATGTTATGCCACGTTAAGCCTATCAAACAAATAATATGTTATCCTAACAATGTAGCCTGAACTGCATCAAATCCTCCCTCCAGTTTTTTAACAAGACAGTATAAGAATAATGGTAAGTTGATAAAAGGCTTCCATTACATCAAGTGCATATAAATATCTTAATCAATACTGAGCGATCGAGTTGCATCAAATACTTGTAACAGGTGTATAAAAACCAAATTATTCTACTAATTTTTTTTAAGAAGTTAGAAAACTGTAACATAACTGCTGCTTTCAATTAAAAATAAAAGAATTAATATCAATTTAGTTTAATCCACAATGGCTGCCATATCATTATCAAACTTCCCAATGGCATTTTTTTCACCTGCTAGCTTTCTTTGAAAATACTAGTTTAAGTTTAAGCAGCTTAGGACCTGTTGTAATTTTTGTTGTTAAAATCCATTTCTGCTTTTTTGACCCACTGAAATCCCTTTTCACCAAATAATGTATATGTTTATTTTTTTTGTAAAATGATATTTTATGTTTAAATGGCACCCTTTTCACCCATTCCATTAACTCTTCTTCTTGGGATAAAAGAGAAGTAGATGGAAGCAAGTATATCAGGAATGTATTGAAGAAATAAGGCAAAACAACCATTCCATTTAGGGCTGCACTATTTTCATGTCAATGTTTAAAGAAATACATGAACATGACAAGGGCCATTATAATGCTTGCATCAATTTTTTTATCCTACCAGTCAACCTGACTTTTTTAATAATACAAAATAATGTTGTCAATCCACATAAATTCACCAGAATCAGTATTCATACTTGAACCTCTCTCATTTTCCTGTTTCAAATAAATGGATTCACCAAGGGGAACAAAATTACATCTACTATAGAAGCACACAAAGAAAGGGGAAAAACATATTACAAGAAAAAGTCTAGTTATTTTAATTAAAGTTTGGGGTCCTTTGCAGACATTTCCACCAATACCTCTTTGTTTTTGAAAATACACAAAACTCCATCATAATAAAGGCTAAATGAATTTCTTAAATCGAATTAGAAAAACAACTACAACAATCCTTTAACCATAACATTCTCTCTTTTTCATTGCCTATGTAAGGGAAATTTAAAAAAAAAATTATCGTCATTGCCAAAGAGAGAGATATGTTCACAAAAATACTGTGAACAGTGACCAAAAAATACTAGATTTATCAAATAAAAAAGAGTTTTTATAAGATCACAAGAACAAACAAACAAACAAACAAAAAAAAGAAAGAAAAAAAGGGTGAATGTGTGTTGTTAAAAAAACTTATCTAAAAGTTATGAATAAGAACAATTTTAATAACATAAAAAATGCTGCAGACATATTCAATGAATTTTGCTCAATAAGAATGGACAATAATTTACAGTAGTAATTAATTCTTAATAAAAGTATTTTTTAAGACAAATTATTGTCAATATAAAAATAAAAAAATTTCAAGCCATGCAATGTAAAAATACTGATATTTCACATTTATAGAGCAGTACTTATATATCTATACACCTCAAGTCATGAATACTAGATCTTTCAAAAGAAAAAGAAGATAAGTACATCTGTAAGTTTTCCCCGAGAGATCATAATAATGGATCACAGAGATATCTTGCCACAGTCTTTCTCCCAAGTTCATACTATTGCACCCCAACTGACTACACATATTCTCTTAGTTTCCATTTCAAATTATCACAAAATGTAATTATCCAAAACAGTGCTAACAATGGAAACGTATGAAATGGACTAGAATTTGCTTTGGTGAGCCTGAGGAGATTTTCTGAGATAAACAACAGACAACTGAAGTTCTTAAAACTACACAGATACAGTCGAGTGAGCACCAGGAGTGATATTGTATATATATATAAGTTGACAGTGATAATGTTGATAATAAAGATAGTTGACTACACAGCCGCATGATTTATTCATATTCTTCTTTATGATCTTGCCATTACAGCAGCAATATAAATGTACAATGACCATTACAAATAGGTTGATGGTGATGATAGATGATGATGATGATGATGATGATGATGATGATGATGATGATGATGATGATGATGATGATGATGATGATGATGATGATGATGATGATGATGATGATGATAGACCGTATTTTATTACACAGCTAAATGTATTTTTCTATGCCGCTTTCACTGCAACAATGTATGGCAATATTTATAAACGTGATGGTTGTGAGACAGGGTTGATGATGATATATATAAATGTTATATATTTCACATCCTTATGAGTTGTTTTTATTTTATACATGCTGCCACCACAGCAACAATAGACCACAAATATGCATATATATATATAAAATGACTAGCGTGAAACATTATACAGAGAGAATACTACAAAGCACATTAAAATTATTGCAAGTAAATTGAGCTCATATCAATGAATATTAAGTTAATGTTAGTAGTCTGGTTATTAACAGACATAGAGGTTCAATACAAAATTAAAGTATTAATGTATTGATAACCTACACATCTGGTTAAAAAGTTGTCTTCAAAGGTTAATTAACAAAATGCTATTGGGATTTGATAAATTGAAAAAAAAAAAAAAAACACCCTTTCAAATTTTTTAAATACAATGAACCACTAAAAAACCCAACAATGCAAATATCACCAGCATATTTATATTGCTTAAAATACTTTGTAATTGCTAATAAAAGAAGATAACTGCAACAACAAAAAAATAAAATGAAAAATGATGTTCACTACAGATCTATATGCGTTCTGATGAACTGCTTTTAAGTTTCATTTTCACTTGCAAGAAATAGATCTTGATACAAAATGTTTCCTTATGAATATAACGAAGATGCGCAATCTACCAAGCACATTTACTTTGTCACTAACAGTCAACACCCATTTGAAAATCCTTTACCTGGTTAGGTCATAAAAGTAAAATGGAAGGTTAGTATGTGGTCTGACTCTTTGGTGCTTCCTTTAAGAAATTTGATAATTTAACTTCAGTGCACGCACCTGAAAGTGTTAATTCACCAATGCAGTTCGAATTTTGTCTCAATTTCAATGACTTTTCTTAATTTTTGTCTCTTTCATGGTTATAGCTTGGCCACAATTTTTCTCTTCTTGTCAGATGTTTTTTAATAAACACAATTTACAGTGTTTTGCTGGGTTCGTATTCAGTGCAGAAAGCGAGATATCTGAAACTTGGCACGACTTGGCCTTGTCAGTACAGATCCCAATCTGCGGCGTTCCACGTGAGCATGAACGTGTGGTTTGCAAAAGGATCCACCTGTACCGCTGTCTCCCCGTTTGTCCCAATGTCATGGATGGATGTGTTGGTCGCATTCAGACCAGGATGAAAAACCTGCAAAAAAATTTCAGCCCATGAGAAAAAAAAAAAAAAAGATTTTATTTTTATTTAACATGTTAAGAGGTTTGCTTCTTCATTCTTTGACAAAGGTCTTGCTCATATAAAAAACTATAAAAAGTCAATTACCGCTCAAATTTTTTTCGAAATCTGTTTATATTTCAGCATTGATTTTAAAACTTAAACATGTATATCAAAGACAATTTATTTTCTTTCCAATGTTCACTCTCAAAACTTGATTCTTTTTACACCACCAAACGGTTGAGGTATGTAACGAAATTCCCCCTTTTCTTCAATGCCAATGCTACTTTATACATATGCATATAGGTAATTAAATAAAAAATTTCAATTGAATATACCATTCAAAGACCTGCCCAATTGGTTTCCATTGTAACCAACCTTGAGAGTATTACAGTATCCTTTGCTAATAGAAACAACCTCCCAATAAGATATGTGATTTTATATAAGAAGATAGGATAAGATAAAAATGACTTTATTAATCCTTTTTGTGGAATTGAGATTGACATGCCCATTTACATTAAAAATAGTATGTATTAAACAAAAAATACAACTGTATGTAAAATATGATTAAAAAAAGACATTGAAAACATATCACTTATTATACCTAAAAATTGTTAGCAAATCAAACACTATCTTCATTGCGGCAATTTAAGGCAGGGCTCAAGACCTATCTTTTTTATTTTCACCTTAATGAGAGCCCTTCTTTTTCAATGTGATTATTCATTATTGCTTATCTGTCAAACGTTGAATATGAAGCATGTGTGTGAGCCAGTGGTGGATGGTTGCATGTTTTCTTATGTGTTGCATGTTTGCTTCTTTGTTATGCATTGTAAAGCGCTAAGAGCCATGTTCTTGGAAGAAGCGCTATATAAATGATCTTCATTATTATAATTATTATTATTATTTATATACATGTAGAATGGGGGTTTGCTATTGTAAATAGATTTTAAATATGCCAATTTCACAAACATATGTTTAACTTTATTGGAAGACATGATTTATGTTTAACAAGCAGAAACGCATAGTGTCATTTTATAGGAAGTTGTATTTTGGGCATGACTAAAATTATTGCAGGTTGAGCATTTCACCTAACAATGGGCCTTTTTTCTTGATCAGCTAACTACAATCTAAAGCTAAGGTCACGACTTCCAATTAGGTTACAAAACTCTAGGAGAAATCACATTGGTATTAGTGAACATGTTATGTTTCCATTAAGACCAACCTTGAGAGTATTGCAGTAGCCTTTGCCAATAGAAACAATCGCAGGCATTGCCAGTTTGGACGGATCATCAGCGCCAACCTCCACCTCCTCTTCCCGATCATCCCCCAGCGCTTCCTCGGCGATAGCGCCCAGCTCCCCTCCCTGCCCCCGCCCTCTCTCCAGGTGCAAGACGGGCAGGACCAGCTTGAGGTAGAAGTCCTGGGCCGCGTGGCACTGGAACACACACAGCGGGGACAGAGAGGCGGCGTCCGCCACCAGCAGGCAGCCCCTGGTCGTGCCGATGTAGAGAAACCTCTGGATCGCTGACAGGCTGCTCACCTGTCCACCTGGTGGAAGAGGCCATCGAATGCTTTCAACAATATACAGTGCAAGTAGACCTGCATTTTTGAGGGCTGCCAATAAAGTTTGATTAAATCCACTGGGGGCTGCGAATGCCCGCATTGGGTCCAGGGCAAAGCCCTATTGGGGGTCTGGGGGGCATCGACCCCCTGAAGCTGAAGAAATTTTTCAATTTTAGCTTTTTAGGGCAAAGAGAGTAAGAATTTGATGTGCGTCTATTGCTGGTTTTCAATATGGTCCATACATGTTCAGATTATATACTCGTATTTAGTAATAATTAGATCAGCAATGAACTTTGGAAAAAAATTTCATGGATAAAAATCAATAACAGTGTATTTTAAAACCAGTTCTAATTACTCCATTCCTACGATTTTTAAAGACAGAGGAAGAAAAAAAAGAAGAAAAAAAGAGAAAGAAGAAAAATTATTTAAGTATAATTGTATATTAAGTCATTTATCGCTTTTGTGTCACTCGCTCTCATAATGTGTTTAAAATTTTCCTAAACCTTAAAGTCGGATGAGGTGAATCGTATTTTTATAACTGTCAATGAGTACAAATCTGCTTGGGTAGGGAAAGAGTTATGGGAGCAACTGTAACCGTACCTTTGCCTTCCTTCATCTGCAGCCCATAGTCAAAGCGCTCTCTTCCATCCAACTCCGGGGTGGTCACAGTGGAAACAATTTGAGAGCAGTCTAGTCTACGGGTTACTGTTTTCGCTGCTGCGTCCCACTGACAAATAATAGATCCTAGATACGAAAAAAGAAGATTTGCTTTAATTGGCAACTCTCAGAGGCACCTGCATAGTCATTTGAAAAGTTGTCTTGACATCCAAACATAGGGGTGCTAAGTATAAGTACATAAAAGATTATAATGCCCTGATATGGCATTAGAATACATGGTAATAGTGGCGTCTAAATATATATTCTCTTTGTAATTAGTACCCTTGATAATTATTTATTGCTTGCAAAATATGAATTTCAAATAAAACAGAAATTATTCCTATTTCTTTAACTCACTTTGCAGCTTTTCCCTTCATCTCTACCGGATCAACTTTGAACCCCCATAACACATATAACAGAAGTTATTCATTCTCCCTCGTCCATGCAAAGTTTTGAAGAGTATGTGATCCCAGAGGTTGGAAAGTAAAACTAACCGTACAATTGACGTCTGAACCTAGTAATTAATCATTAAAAAGCAAAACAAAATTTATTTAAAGTATTTGAGCTATTAGATGGGAGTGATAGTGATCTAGAAGTGAGTGAAGATGATTATGATGAAAGCAGTGAGTCAGAGCTTGTTAGGAATTGGTGTTCCTATTTTGCCAAATCAATTCTGTAAGTCTATAATAGAACACAAACTAAAGGTTTGATCAACGGTCTTTACAAATTTTGTGCGATCTCAAAACTGTTTAATTTCATGACCATACCTGGGTAGTTGTAGGACCAGACATATCGGCTAAACCCAGCAGCGTCAGTTTGGGTGACGATGAAAGCACAGGAGGAGGTCGAGGAGGCGATTTTAGCACCATGGCTGAGGTAGCTGACCTGGCAGTCGCTCACGTTCCACACCGCAATCTGCCCCATGCCCTGCCCGATCCACAGTTCACAGCTGCGTGAAAAAAATGTGAAGCAACCAGGGTGAATCAGCCGCAAGTAAGAATTCTGACTTCTTCAGTTATTTATAGTGATCATTGTATGTGATTGAGTAAATCTTCTTTGTGTAGAGAGCGACTTGTGCCTGATTTAACCTGATTGCCTCACACATATATAATTGGAATGAAAAGGAGCCATGTAAATAAAATATATACTACCTTTATTCTTTCCGTGAACATTGCAATTTAGGCAAGTTTATTTTTTAATTCTTGGTGGCTAACTTAATCTTCTCTTATCAATGTTAACTTTTTAATGCTTCTGCTGTACGAAGAGAGTGTATTTCTAATTTCCCTTTGAATTATGAATAAAGATTTCTGTATTCTGTTTTCTCCGATTTCCTAATTTTCCAACTTCATTATATAACCAACACCATCCACTTTCCTACCTGCTCTCCGTAGTCACCAGAGTAGAGCAGAAACACCGGATCGACTTCTTCGTGTCGCTTTCCTTCTCCGCTCCTCCCATCCCTTTCTCCTGCGCCTCCGCCTCGCCATTCTCTGAGCCCGGAGTTTTGCCCCCGTGGCCCGGCAGAGCCCGCAGCCTGGCACAGCCCACCACCGCCTCCCCCGTGAGAAGTCCTCCCAGCGGCTCCTCCACTGTGTACACCACGCCCTCCGAGCTGATCGACAGAACGCACTGGTGGGCGGGGCATGGATACAGACCCAGGAACGCGCCGCTCTTGTTGCCATGGTTACCGGACGCAACCGGCAACTGGATCTGGTGGACCACAGACAGGCTCTCACTCCTGTGGGATACCGTGAGGGAAACAAAGCAAAGAAAAAGTGTTTGTGACTGTGTTGGTGTCGATGCTAAGGTGATGTGAGGGAAATCAAAGTAAAAGTGTTTGGTAGTGCTTTGGAATGTTGCTATTGTGTTGATATGCAATCAGCTTGATCAGATGCATAGTTAGATACATAAATATATTGCATAATTTTGTTGTACCTTTAGTTTCGTGCCGTGATACACTTGTCTTATTGAAAGATAGATTGACCTAGAGAATAGTAGATAGATAAATAAGTAAGTAGGAAGATAGATAGATAGATAAACAGGTAGGAAGATAGATAGATTGAAAAATAGATAGATAAACAGATGTTTTTTAGAGAACCTAAAAAGAAGAAAAAAAAATGTATGGAATTTGATTATGAAAGTGAAACATAGATTCTAGAAGAATTGATAAAAATAATCATCTCACACTGGAACCAATCCTATCAACGATGCTACTATATAACTCTAAACATTCTACAAGTCGCATGTGAAGCAAACTCACTGAAATATCTGTATAAGCCCTTCACTGTTTAAACACCACACAAGACTGTCGTAGACACATATGGCCAAAATCGGAGGACCCAAAATGCTTATTGTCTGAAAAAAAATCAGGTATCACAATATTACTAAAAAGGATTTCTAAATTTAAAAAAAAAACTGATGTAAAAAAAAAAAAATTTTTTCACACACAAGCATGAGCCCTGAATTTAAAGATGAACAAAATTATCAGCAAGTAGTTTATCAGTGACGATAATTGTTCCCAGTATTACTATTTGTGAGCTTCAGGGATCAAACCAAGAGGGCTGCTAGTTCTAGATCTTGTACTCTTTCAATAAACTTATACAGTGCAACTCCTTTAAAAAATGTTCTAATTGCTTAGCCCTACATTATAAATGATCTAGTAATTTTAACATCTTCATTATTCAGCTGTGGATATTTCCAATTCCTGTGTAAGAAAAAAGAAAGACCAAAAAACAACAACATACCCTATATGTTTCCACTCTGCGAGCATGATTGAAGGTGAATATTTCTAAACCGTTGTTACCATGGAAACCAGAGCTGAGCCAGATCTGGGACATGCATGACTGTTGGTGAGGCGTTACTCCTCCAATTAGGGAAACGTTGTCCGAACAGCTCGACACATCTGATGGAAGAAAATGACAAGGGAATTAATTCTGTCCAATGATTAGTCTTGAAAAATAATGCATAAACCTAATATCTTTATCAAAATATGATATTCTTTACTGTGCACAAGTTTATAACAAGTAAGAACCTCAATTAGCTTACATTTCTGATAAAGCCACTAAAGGCAAAACATTTTACTTATTCAAATTAGGGTTGTGTCATTCTTCACTGTGTACCTCAATGTTTTAAGTTGACCTGAGGTCTCTACATTTAACATCTTCTAGGTATAAAAGAAGATCCTGTATGTTGCAAAATGTGTGACTTAACCAGTCACATTATACTGACATAAAACCAATCAGTAAGAAGGGAGGTGGCTGAAGTGGAATTTGAACTCCCAACCTCCTGCATCAGAAGCCTAAGCTCTAACCACAGTTACATCACACTCCCCAGTAAGTTTTGTGACTGGTCTTTTTCTCCTCAATTAATTGTTGTACAAATAAGTCTTTTTTCAATATTACAAACCATTGATAAGGCAGGTGGGCGGGGAGACGGGGCATCCACAGTAGATCTGAACGTCCGGTCCGAGGGTCATCACGTCCTGGAGGTGGCAGAACTGGCTAGAGGAGCAGATCCCCAGGACTCCCTCCATGCTTGGACGGTCGTCGGGGCAGTGGGACCAGCACAGGCTCATCAAGTCCAGCATGTAGGAGGGGCACCGCTCAGCCTCCTGTGTGCGTGTGGAATGTGGGGTAAAAAGCAGAAAAATGTTGACTTTCAAGTGGAATGTGGGGGTAAACAGCGGAAAATGTTGAGTTTCAAGTGGAATGTGGGGTAAACAGCGGAAAAATGTTGAGTTTCAAGTGGAATGTGGGGTAAACAGCGGAAAAATGTTGAGTTTCAAGTGGAATGTGGGGTAAACAGCGGAAAAATGTTGAGTTTCAAGTGGAATGTGGGGTAAACAGCGGAAAAATGTTGAGTTTCAAGTGGAATGTGGGGTAAACAGCGGAAAAATGTTGAGTTTCAAGTGGAATGTGGGGTAAACAGCGGAAAAATGTTGAGTTTCAAGTGGAATGTGGGGTAAACAGCGGAAAAATGTTGAGTTTCACGTGGAATGTGGGGTAAGCAGTGGAAAAATGTTGAGTTTCAAGTGGAATGTGGGGTAAACAGCGGAAAAATGTTGAGTTTCAAGTGGAAAATATATGATAAGCAACCATAACTAATAAATCTAACTGCCATTCAGACTTATCGACAAAAATGACATATAAGAAAAAGGATTGAAGTGTAGACTCAACTTGAACTGGATTAATTAAATCCTTGCGCCATCTTAAAGAAAGCTCAACATTTCTGAAAGTTCTCCTTTTTTTAACCCCTTGAGTGCCCTACCCCGAGCCTCACTCGGGGTACAATGGCGACCCTGTGTGCCTATGCCCCGAATCTCATTCGGGGTAATTTCTTCATCTATTTTTTACTATAAAATGGGAGATTACTGGTTTTGTAATAGCACTTTTTATTACTACAGTGGTTTCCCCTTGACCATAACTGCATTTGTTTGGAAAACTTTGCGAATCTTTTTTTTTTATGAATTTTATTCATCCTTCTGATAGAGAGAAGATAGTGTCCGAGTTTTGCCACTCAGTCATGGCTGCTCAGTAAAGGTTTAGGCCTTGTTTATCAACTTCACAGGCTCTTTTGGAAGTGTTGAACGATGCTGATAGCAATGATGAAGATCTTTACGATGGTAATGAACCCGAAGATGAAGATTTAGACCTAGAATTAGATCTAGATCTAGAATTAGGTCTATATATAGTAATTTACTCCCCGGCACAGGGCGTTACAAACCCACCGGCAGTCAAGGGGTTAAGAGAAAGTTTCAAGTGGAATGTGGGGTAAACAGCGGAAAAATGTTGAGTTTTAAGTGGAATGTGGGGTAAGCAGTGGAAAAATGTTGAGTTTCACGTGGAATGTGGGGTAAGCAGCGGAAAAATGTTGAGTTTCACGTGGAAAATATTTGACAAGCAAGTCTGGCTGCCATTCAGACTTATTGACAAAAATGACATTTAAGATACAGGATTGAAGTGTAGACTCAACTTGAACTGGATTAATTAAATACTTGCGCCATCTTAAAGAAAGCTCAACATTTCTGGTAAGGTTTATTTTCTGACCAGATTACAGTATTGAAGTATTCCTCAAGCAAGTACAGATTAGACAAATTTTGCACAATTAAACACAAATTGAGGTTGGACTCTTGACACAAGAGGCATATGCGGACATTGCACAAATAAAGTATACACACAGTACATGGTGCCATTATGTGCAGTGGCCCCTTCTTTTATTTTCTTGGTTTGGATACATGCAACATTTCAAACACGTTTTGCCCATAAGGTACAATAAAGCTTTAAAAGTCTATAAAATGTACACAAACAGCACATAAAATGAGAGGGCAACTTCCAAAACCACACGTACCTGAACTGTAAGACTTGGTCTCTCCCCCTGGCATATCAGGTTGTTTATGTTGCTAACATTGGCAAAGGGAGCCCGGCATGTCAACAGTTCAAACAGGAACATCCCAAATGAATAGACATCGACCTTTAGAGGGTAGATAAAACATGTCAAGATTTAGAAAGTGAGTTTTCATACTTTGATAATTCAAAATCTTCCATTACAATTGATACAGACACCCTCTAAGATGGATGGACACAGCACCCGGAAATATAATCAGCAATTTAAATGTATACATGGACATTTCACAAATACACCTGATTAAATAATATACATTTATAAAATCTTCAAAAAACAAACAAGCACAATAATTAAAAAATATCTTTGATGCTCTGCTTATCATGCAGCAATCTAATTAAAGGGCTGGCTTCTTAACTTACTTTGAAGTATGTAAATAAAATGTAGTTTTCCGCAGAGAAAATTACTCATATATGTGGAAAACAAAGCAACTAAAAGCTGGGTAATTGACCAACCTTGGCTGAGTATGTCCCTTTGCCTGCGTGCTGCAGTATCTCAGGGGCTATGTAGGGTGGGGTGCCCCCGAACCCTCTCGCTCCTGTAGGGAGGACGGTTCTGCTGATGCCATAGTCGGCAAGCTTCACATCAACGTGGCTTAAGGGATGGGCATCGGCTGACAAGGACAATGAAGTAACATAACAGTGTGTCCAGAGAAGAGAATGCGTAAAAATAAATAGAAAAGAGAAATTGCATTTGTATATTCAGGTTTCCTTTACACAAAGAGCAAAAGAATCTCCCTCCGCCCCTCCCAAAAGTTGATAAAACAATTAAAGCTCATATTTTCAGAAAATAAAGTAAAATTATGGTAATTAAAAAAAGGTTCAAGACACAATAAATGTTAAAAACTAATATAATTATGTAATATCACATAAAGTCAAATAACTCTCTTTCCTATTATTGCGCACACTTGTTGCGAAATGCTCATACCTGTATCCGGCAGCTCCCATATTAAAACATTTTCTGACTTGAGGTCTCGATATATGATGTTCTCAGAATGGAGGTAAGCAAGAGCCCTGGAAACCTGTGCAACAATAAGGTAAATGATATCAGGACTTTTACAGTTTAAAATCTGTATTTCCCCATAAAAATACAGTGCAAAACGTTCATCTAATAATTGTCTTACTTTTAGCACCATAAACAAGAATCTCTGATGAATTACAACATTCTTATAATAGTAAGGATCCTTCGTGAAGCTGTTTAAAGTTCCATATGTATCCATTCAAAAGATTATAGGCAAATTTAAAAAATATTATGAATATTATTGCTGTCTAAGACAAATAAAATTTTTAAGAGCTAAGATTTTTCTCTGTATTATTTTTCTTATTGTGTTTTCTTTTTAAGGCAAATCTATAGATGGCATTTTCATCTTGTTTCAAGTTCCAGCTCTGATTTGAACCTGTTATTTACATGCCGTGAAAACAATGGAACAGCAAAATATGGCATGGATTTAACATGTAAAATAATTTTATGAAAAAATCTTTGTATGAATGTAAAATTTAAAAAATGGACCTTAAGAAATCAACTAAGATATCATTTTCACAGTATGTTTTAGTTCCTCTTCATCACCTATGCCCCTGACGTCACATTATAGGTGGGGTGTTGATTTTCTTATGTTTCTAAGGGTTAAATTACATCAACTTTTAATATTTTGTTGGTGCCTTGTTACAGAGAAAGCAGTGGAGCAGTGGCAGCAAAGAGAAAAAAAATAAAGATAAATATTTTTCCTCTTTCAGCCCAGCTGTTACCCTACATATCCTCACAGTGACCTGCCTGAATAGCTTCAGGTACTCAATAAACAAAATTATACCATAACTTTGTTTAGCCAGCACCTCCACAGCGACCTGCTTAAATAGCTTAAAGTCCCGGTTAATCAAGTTATACCCAAACTCCGTTCTACCTTAACATCCACCAGTACCTGTACAGTGACCTGTTAATCAAGTTATACCCAAACTCTGTTCTACCTCAACACCCACCAGTACCTGCACAGTGACCTGCTTGATGACAAACAGAGGCAGGACCTCGCCCTGAGCACGAAGCTCCTGCAACCTGGCGCTGAGGTCTCCCTTTGGTGCCAGGTCCAGCAGCAGCGCGAGCGGTCGCAGGCACAGGCCCACAAGTGGCACGATGTGCGCATGCTCCAGGCGCGTCAGGATGGAGACCTCCTGGCGGGCGGTCAGGTACGCCGAGCACGCCTGCTCCATGCTGCCCTGGAAGCCCTGGGGCGGAGATGCATATACTTTGAGAACGTCAATATATAAAAGTGTTTGGGAACTGATTAAAGCCTCGAATTAAGAGGATGGGTTGAGTTGGGTTGGGTTGGTTTGGGCTGGGCTGAATTGAGTTGGTTGCTAATGTTCAACGTCAGCACTATATGGGCTTTATTGTGGACAGGTCTCTTTGCTACCACACAGAGAGAGTGCAGTGATAACGTCCAATGTCAGCACTATATGGGCTTTAGTGTGGACGGGTCTCTTTGGTGTTACACAAAGACAGTGCAGTGATATCTATACTTCTGTCTAAGTCGGTCACATTATACCTGCGCTGAACCAACCAGTAAGGGACAAAATCAAAAAGGAAGTTCTGATCGATCATCGGTTTAGAACCAGGTGTCTGATTGGTAGACAGACGCTCTACCAGTTTAGTCAGTTTGTCCCCAAACCAAGTGATTTGTACGTGGATAAAATGTAAACATAATGAGAATTTGAAGTTTTTGGGGATAGATTAAATTACAAAAAGGGGCATAATTAAATCACAACTAAGAAAAAACTATGCCAACAAAGACAAATGAAGTGAGCCATTCAAGGGAGTACCTTATTTTATTTACAATGAGATAAGATAAGATAAGACATAATCATAATAAACTGAACATGGTTACACAAATTTGATACAAATTTAGAAAGAGAGAGCATAACATTAATGGAATAATGACGATATAAAAGCACTGTAGAATCAAAATTTAATAATTATTAAGTTAAAAATAAAAGCTATTTCAATAAATGTGGTATTTCATTTGGAAAATGTTTTTACCTCCCTTCCCTCCCTTTTTGCCATTACATTCACACACACACTTCCAGCTACACCCCCCCCCCCCCCCAAAAAAAAAAAAAAAAAAAAAAAAAAAAAAAAAAAAAAAAAAAAAAAACAACACACACACACACACATATACATTTGTGTTAAGTTGAAAGTTTACTTTCACCTTAGTCGAATAGCATATTTTTTCCATATGTTTGTGGAATGACATTAAATTCTTCATTCCAATGTAAGGAGTTTATTTTCTAACAACATTTTTAAAAATTAAAAAAATGTATACAATTGCCGTGATAGAAAGACTAGACTTTTCACTCTGTAAAAATGAAAGACTTAACAAATAGGTGATTTTATAATTATCCACAAAGCATTCTGATTAAAGTGGTGAAATATATTCTAGCTACTCACCCTTTTCATATCACTTCTAGCCTGCGCCTGCTTGAACAAAATTTTTACTGCCACATGCTGAATGTGATGACTCTCCTGAAGCAATAAAAAAACCCACACAACCAATAAATGAAGTTTTGAATACTTGCATAAAGAAGAAAAAGTAAAGAAAAAAAGCTGAATAATCGCTGAAATCCATACAGAAATAAACATACAAAGATCAAGAGCTGGTGTTGGATCACTCAAAGTGCGTCAACTCTTGGAAAATCAATTTAAACAATGGATTCTTTAGCATATGAATTACTTGAAGAAAAAAAAAAACAGTTTCATCTACTTTAGAAAAATATCCTTAACTCAACTAAATTGAATACAGACAGAGAGGTAAAGGAAAACAACAATAAACATCCTCATTCTCCCCCCCCCCCCCCCCTCCACCCACAACTCATCTCCTGAAAACAAAACACCCCCCCCCCCCCCCCCCCCCCCCCCCCTTTACTATACCTTTCTGTGTATTATCCCCTCATGCACCTCCCCAAAGTTGCCTTTGCCGACACAGGCTCCGATGTCAAGGTGAGAGGAGGTTGGAAGAAGCAGATCTTGGAACTGGTCTTGGAAAGCCTGAAAGTTACAGCATAAAAAGCGGATTGTGACATGGTAATATTCTTCTGTTTGGACATAGACAAGCTGAGGAAAAATCAACCTGAATAATTATTTATTCAGATGTATTTATACTTATCACACTATTTACAACAACAACAACAACAACAACAACAACAACAAAAATAATAATACGAAGAATAAGAATAAAAATAAGAATAACAATACCAATAAGAATAGCAATAAAAGAGGCTAATTATCTTTTTCACGCCTGTTTCTGTCTCAGATACAATAGAGGTATATTGCCAACTTCTAACCTGTTAGAAGTAAAATGTTGTTACAGTTGATTAAAGTTTGTTCTTCATAAAGAACGAAGTAAGCAAATCAGAAAATGCTTGCAGGCAAGAACAGGTATAAGAACTAGCTAGCAACCAGTGATCTTGAAAACATGCTTTCAGTTCCACCTACCACATCTGGTGTAACGAACTGCTGCCTGGTGAGTCCCTCCCTAGCGCCGAGTAGATAGAGCGGGGACACCGAGCCGTGCATGGGGCAGACCGAGTCCACTCCCTCCAGGACGTCCAGCATGCAGCGCTCCACCAGCCAGGTGAAGATCACACACTCGCTGTCTGCGTTATTGTCCCGGTGGTAGATGAACGTTTGGCCCTCCGTCAGAGTCCTGGCAAGTGAGGGAAAAAAAGAAAATGTGTTTGTTTGTTTGTTGGGGTTTTTAAAAATATGCGGCAAAAACGGCCTTTTATGTCAGAACCCTCAAAACCCCACTGTTTTAAAGTAGAAAGAAATATTATTTTGCACTTCTTTCATTTAATAAATAAGGATACAGTGGATCATTGTCTCGTGGTAGATGAACGTTTGGCCCTCAGTCAGAGATCTAAGGAGCAGGTTCAAAAATAAGTTGTGCGATTTTAATATCAGCAAAGAACAGCAGATAGAAAGTCAAGAGATATTTGTTATTGGAAAACATGAAGGTTGCAGGTTTGCTCTTTTGGTGGTTGTATTGGTGACAGATGAATCCTAGGAAGCAGGTAAAAAGGAAACAAAAGAAAGAACACAAACAGCGTTTTTTATTTGAATATTAAGTGTATTTATTTCTTAATAGTGTTGCTTAATAGGATCCCCTGATGTTAAACAAAAAAAAATAGGGATCTTGTCTCAGGGGAAGATGAAGGTTTACCCCTCCATCAGAGTCTTCGGGGCTGAGAGAAAGGAAATGTTTTTAATATTTTATTTATTCTGTTTGGTTTCTGTACTCAAAACTTAGTCCTTTGGGTTAGAAATCATAAAAGCAAGTGAAAAATGGACACAAAAATAAAAACAAGTATTGGTTATTTACTAAATGTGTGGTTTTAATTTCTTCACACTGCCTATCTTGACAATTGTCAAATTTTCAAAATGGCGGACATATACCTCTTTTCTGAAACAGAAGTCACAAGAGTCATGCGGGTATTACTGGTACCTTGGGCGTCTGAGCTGGGGTGCATCACTAGTCTCTGATCGTCTCTCGAGAATGTCTATGGAACCGTTTGGCATCGTCTGGCTTCTGTCTCTTAGACCAGCCTCATTCAGCAACGGTTCACTGAGATCCCCTACGCTTTCCCTGGGTTTGTCCGACACAACCACAGGCATGCACATGTCTGGGACGTCCGGGTTGAGGAAAAACCAGGGGTTGACGTCAGCCTGAGAGCGTTTCTGCCTGGTCATTTCCTGGTGCAGACACTGAGGGCACGGCACCACACGTGTCACCAGGTATCTGCCCTCACAGTTCTGGCTGAACCTTTGCTCACCAAGGTCTGGGTACCAGTCCTGCAAGGAGGAAAAAAAAAAGAAGAGATGAAATCATTGCAGAGATGGTGAACATAGAAAAAATTGTATTTGAAAAAAAAGGAAACTGAGGCACACACAAATCGTGGCAATTTTATATCTCTAGGCAAAATGATGAAAAATTTAAATGATAAATGTCTTTGGAAACTAGTGGGCTCAGGTTTGTTTGCCTGTAAACACAATTTTGAATTTAATATTTGGAGTAAGAACAGCAGATTACTGATACACGATGTGTTCTTTCCAAGAAACTTTAAATAAGAAACAATGAAACAGAAATTATATTTCACTTTAATTAGATCTGTTGAGCTGTTTTACTTCTCTGAAGTAAGATTTATTCCCAGCTTTACCTTTCAGAAATATGAATGACTGCACTTAGATTCAGATTGAATACTAAGGCATAATTATCTTCTGATGCATGCAATTGTGTGTACACTTTTGTAATCTGTGAATACACTGTAAATGTATCTGTATTATTCTGTAAGCAAGTAAAATTTCTCACATGGACTTATAAAGTAATATCTTATATTATCTTTCTCTCACCTGCAACAGGTTGTCTACATGTTCCACTATCTTGACCATAAGTTTTGTCGTGGCGACTTCTTCACGGTACACAATGCTAGATGGCCTTGATTCATCTAGGTTCTGCTTGTGCAGATAAACAGACACACAGACAGATAGGAATTTAATAGAAAGCTTTATAAAGATGAGATATTATATCACTTATACAGCAAGTGATAAATATTTTTCAAATCCTCAGCTAGCTCTAGAAATGTGTCTTCCTAGATCAATGACGTAATGATGAGCTTTCAGTTCTAGATCCTCGATGCAATAAGAATTCAGTTTTAGGCTTAGATACGTTGGATGAAGAACAACAAAGAATTAGAGATGGAGCCAATCTAGGAAAAGTCAGCTTATAAACACATTATGCATTGCATAGTAATTTACCCCCACAGCGCTGAAGAGGTTAACATAGTTCAACAAATATAAACAAATCATGAACTGCAAATCATCAAAGAGCCACCATTTGGCATATGTCATTTTCCCTACTTTTAAGAAAATCAATACACACTGTTTTATTTCCTTATTTATTCTTTGCATACACAAATTTCAAATAAGATAAAGCAAAAATCTTAAACTCCCTTTTTAATCCGAAAGTTTGGCTATGTAGATGTCATATTTATCTTTACGACATATCATTTGCATTTTGGCACAAGTCTCACTCTAACCATTATGAAGCACCCTGACGAAATGACTGTACATGCCTGTAGCTGGGGCCAATCCTTGCTGGCCAGATGGAACCTCAAGGAGTCCGTAGGGAAAGTTATCTCTAATATTTTGCTGTTTAAAACATCCAGGAAGGACCACTCATTGTCAATACTGCACTTGATCCTGCACTGGCTGTAAAAAAATGCATGATAGAGAGATTATATTAACAAAACTTCTCTTTATATATATTCTTATAAAATATACTGTTACTCTAAAAAGGTTCACCATCAGCCAATTGAGTTCTATGGGCTTGAATGCAACATCTACTTGGAAACAGTTATGGAAATGTATATGTTCTTTACTTGGTATGGCATTCCACTTTCATTCACTAGTTTAACTTATTTTATTCTGGGCCGCGCTCTACAAATAAGTCAAATTCATGGACAAACATGCACGATGTAAGGGATTTCTAAAATTTAGCCGTAGCAATTAGGTAGTTAACACTCACAAGAGAACTTTCAGAAAAACAATATTATTATTTTTTGGGTATATGAGATTCTGTTCAAGTTAAAAGCAAAAGATGAACTTTCTCTAAATATATGTCCCTATTTCCGTTGTTGTTGTTTTTTTTATTTGAGTAGATTTTTTACATGCACACTGAAGGATCTGTGAATAAACAAATTGTTAAAATAAATGCATCTTGATGTAGTCTTCACAATTAAACCCATTACCACATTAGTTTGGTTGTAGAGACTGGATAAACTATTATCAAATCTTGTTTGAAGACGCACACAAATGTTTCAGTGATCCAAAATTTAAAAAACAACAACAACAAAAACATTTCAGGTTACAAAGACTGGAGTGAAATTACGTAATTATCATCACCTATAGTCACAAAAGTAGGATGATGTAGAGAAGCAGACTTCTCTTATTCTCATCACTTCAAAGCCCAAATAGAACAGTTCAAAACCAGTCTGCCAACATCTCCATTCAGGACCTCTCTCAGACAGTAGCTTAACCTGAAAACGGACACAAGAAAAAAGGAAAATATGCTTAAAAATGAACAAATAGCTGCAATTTCTTGTGTCATAGATACCATTTGGACTTACAAAAGTATATAAAAAAAAAGTTGGTCAGTTTTTTTTCTTCCCAAAGAGTGACACCTTGTCGTTGGTCAGGAGGCTTGCATGTTTCAATGACCTCTAGAGATATGCTGGCTCAAGATTCATCTCCTGGTAGGGTCATCCAAGCCACTGTATGCAGTGTTTGTTGACTTTCAAAAAGCATTAGACAGCGTAGAACAAGATGTAATCAAGAGACTGATGTACCACTATGGCTTTCCATCAAAGTTCGTCACCATAATTCAACAACTTAATAAAGACGCCACTTGTCAAGTCATCCACGCTGTAAACTAACGGAACCCTTCAATGTAAAAACTGGCTTCCGTCAGGGTTGTTTGCTCTCGCTGACATTCTTCCTTATGGTGGTTGACTTGGTTTTGCGAAAGTCCAAAGGACAGGTGTCCAGTGGACCTTCATGAGGCAGCTGGAGGATCTTGACTATGCAGCCAACATCAGCCTTCCCTCACAAAGACAACAAGAGACACACAAGAAAAGTTATATCATGATATCATGTGTCAGAAGAAGCCAAGAAGACTGGACTCTAGATGAATGTCGGAAAAACGAATAAATAACAGACAGGCAGACCCACTGCAACTGCTTCCAGAAATACAACAAAGAGGTTTACAAGTTTGTTTATCTTGGCAGTGTTGTAAGTAAAGACGGAGGGACAGACAAGGACATCAGATGCCGAATCAATAAGGCCCGATACGCTTTCAATACCCTGAGACCAATCTGGAGGTCTACAGCCCTGTTGGTACGAAACAAGATCCGGATCTTCAATACCAACATGAAGTCGGTCTTACTCTATGGCTCAGAAATATGGCGCGTTACCAAGACCAACAGCGATAAACTGCAATCATTCACCAACAGATGCCTCAAAAACATCCAAATAAAAAGAATAAATTGATATAACAAAGTTAAAATAGACACTAATCTCACTTATCCTTAACTGCCAGTATGCTTAGAAAACAAAGTCGTGTAACCTCAGATTTCATATTTTTACCTCTGGACTTCGATGAAGCAATTCCACAGGTAGGTGAAACAAGTCGCGCACGATGTTGTAGAAAGACCCATCCGCTAAGACACGGGTGATGAGGCGAGACCAAAAACCGCTGGGGAAGTAGGTCATGAAGTACAGGCGGCACAGGGAGAAGATCGGGTTGCTGGTCGGATTCACGGCCAGGAGGGTCAGGAGGGGGGACTCCTTCAGGGAGGACAGGCTTACTGCTGGCTCTGGCTGGGTCTACAAACAACAAGAGGTGGGAGGATGGAGGAGGACAGGAGGAGCGGGAGGTGTTGATAAAGAGATCATATATATTCTGAATGTCAATGGGTTTTAGCTATTTGGGGAGGGGAAGGGGAGAGAGAGAGAACAAACCATACACATTATAGATGTCAACAGATTACAGTTATCACAGAAAAAGAAAACAATATATTTTAAAATAAATGAAAGACACATATCGTATAATTTGGTTAATACATCAAGCGTTCATTTTCAGGTGATATGTCTTCTTAAGCAAATTCAAAGCTGTTGAGGCGTATTATCACATTTCAAACTGGCATTACCTATTTGTATATTGAAAATAATTAAAACCAGCTGTTTGGTGTTTGACTCTTAACATGAAACATTAAAAAAGGATCTTTTTTATCCCTTCTTTTAACTTCCCATGTCATCTATATATTTAAACGAATAATGTTTATGTCTGCAAGCATTTTAAAGTGAGTGTTTTGAACAATTTACAAAAAAATCTGTTAGATAAAAACAGAATGCAGAGACAAAAATACAATAACAAAGGCAAGAAAAAGAAAGCACAGTAAAAATTCAACTACTGCATGTGTTAGACTAAATCTAGATTAAAAAAAACACAAAAAAACTCTTGATGAAAGGAAAACAAAATTGAACCTGAAAAGCTACAGAAGTTATTTACAAAATATTAAGAAGATAAAAAGAAATGTGGGGTGATTTTTTTTTTTAATCTGATAAAAAAGGGGAAAAAGACATAAGTTACAAAAAAACAACCTACAATGATGCTATCAAGTGTTGAAGACTTTACTTATTGGTTTCATCTAAAACTTTTGCATCCTTTCAGTGTTGAAACTTTATAAACGGGTTCATTCTTATGAACAGAGGTCCACAGAAGATTGTAAAATAGCAATCAACATAAACCTTTTAAATTTGAAGGTCGATACATCAGCCCATTGGATATAAGCTAATAGGCTTTATAATTACTTTCAAAATGTTTACTTTGGTTCTAGCTCTGACTCTATAAACTTTAAAAATAAAAGCAGGTATTTGAGTCACATAATGCTAAAAAGCAAAGGCACTACAGACCGAAGTTCTTAAATGTTAAAGCAGACTTTTAATTCGAAAAATATTCCCTGTGCTTCAAATACAAGCTTGAAAAAATGTGTTTAAAAAAACGAAAAGAAACAATTTTCTTGTTATGAGATATTAAACCAAATGAGTAGTTTTACCTTACTCCCCTGAGTCTGTGGAGGGGAATTTTAAAAAATTCCACACACAAAAAAACAACAACAGGGCAACTCTAAAAACAACAAACTTAAGTTCAAGAATCAATAAACACATTGGAAATCACATTTTCCAACTTTGCCGCCGTTTTTTCAGGGCCTTAACACACACTATAGACGCAATTATTTTGTTTCTATTATATGTGAGTGTAAGGCAAGCTAACACAAAGGTGCTCTTACATGCGAACCAGTGTAAAATACAGAAGAGCCAACATGCAAAACCTTAGGGAGCCCCCCGGCTAGCGTCCGACCAGAGCGCTTCGATCGAAGAGACACGTGTTCTGACGATAGAACATCTGCTGCGAGTCCAACGCTGGATTCTGAGGGCTTTCTCAGAGGGATCTAAACAGAACAAAAAAACATGATCGATATAAATGTAAATTCAATGGCAGCAACCATGACAAAGGCAGCCCAAACCTTTGATTATCATTAGAGGAGAAGAGTCGGCTTCAAGATTCCTTAAAACATTTTGCTCAACAAGTTTATGACAATGCAAATATGTATCAGGAACTTCAGGGCTATTCTGAAAGAAAATGATGGCCAAAGTTGCAGCAAATGTAACACCGGAAATTATCTCAAAATAGTTAATAGAGCTTCTCCTTAAAAAAATAAAAATAAATAAATAAACCGAATTAATAGGTATTTGCCCAATCAAACTTACAATTACATTGCATATGCAGATAGGCTAAATCTCAACTCTTGAAACACTACATAAATTTGGATGTCAAGGATCAATTACATTCGTATTTTTCCATACATTGATAATTTAATTTCTGAGGTTTCATCATTGTACATCTTAAAAAACGAATAGCACTATGATCATAACTATGAGGCCTATTACATAACTATAAGGCCTGTTACCAAACCATTGCAGATCTCTTATGACTACACTTCTATTGTTCACTTCTAACACCATTATATGTGTGGGCGACTAGGAAAACCCCTGACAAGTCGCACGGCTTAGTTATGCACTACAGCGGTTTGAAGTGAATATAACATGAAAAAAAAGTTTGGTATCGAATTTGAGATTTTATCCGATTTGTATTCATCGTTCATTTCTCTTTCGTTTCCACTAAGTTTCATTGATGAACTCGGGATTAAAGTATTTTAATTTTAATTAAATCGGACGTCACTTCGACTGATTTTTGCGTGCCGAGATCGAACTCTGAGCACAACGGACTGTGCATTTTCTCGTGATGATGGTCAACAATCAATCGCATTCCGACGCTTGTGTTATAATCGCTATGGTATCGTGTAATGTATCAGAGGAAAGGTCTTTCTTTGTAGATTATCGTGAACGATACTGCGCATAAATACATTTCTCGAGAAAGGAGTGCGCAACCTGTTTGTACACTTGACCTGTGTGAGACCGCTGACCGAAAAAAGTTCACTTTTAGCCCCTTTTTACAACGTCAATTGACCTAAAAAACAACACTTTCTCGATTCATCCTAAAGAATATTTATTTTTGCAGATAAAAATTAGTAGTTCTGCTTTTGATTTTGCAAAAAAAAAGTTTTAATATTGAAAAATTCTAGAGTGCGGGAAATTTGTTTTCGGTTTCACAACAAGCCAAGATGGCGAGTCGAAGTGATACTGATGTTGCTCGATTGTTGAATTTAAACGCAGCGGATTCTGATGCTTTCTTTGAAATAGTAAATGGATATTTTGGACCAAGAAATGATCTTGATGTTGATGAATTCAGTGATGCTGATGATAGTGACGAAGGTGAGGTATTTTTTGTTCATTGAACAGTTTTTAAGCCTCACTACCTCCTTCCCTTTTCCCTTCCAAATCTGCATCTCTCGATGTAAGTTCTCAGGTCTAAATCTAGATCTAGATCTATACTATTTCCTTGTTCTTTAGATTAACCCTATATCTAGAGCTGAATCTTGATGTGTCTAATATTAATTAAATAACTAGTCAGTTACATCTACGTCTAAATCTACTTTATTAGGGTTAAGGGTAGAAAAGGCTTACACTACCACTAGGTCGAGACAGTTGTTGTGCTACAAACTACTGATACACTGATGTTATTCTAGTCTGGAGATTTTTTGTTCAAAGGTTGGTATTTAGGTCAGGAATTTAAAAAATAAAAACTAAAGTGATATAAATTTAATCTATGCACTCTCATTACATATCCAGAGCAAAACATGCTTAATAAAAAAAAAAATGAAGAGAGTGAAGATTGAAATGTCAAGATTCAAAGATAGATCTCATTGTATGACTTTTTTACGAATGAAATGTATAAAGGATTTCTACTTCACCATAGTGTATAAAAATGAAACCTACTTTTTCCATATTACTGCAATAGCAGTACACCCGGACAAGTGAAAAGAAGTCTTGGGCTGTCTCATAGAACTGAATGGCTGTTTCCATGTCCCCTGTGCTCTCCATGTACTGAGCCCACCACCGATGAAGTGTTCTGATAAAAACATTAATAAAAAAAAATGAGGACATGCACTTCTTATCATTATAAAGATGCAGTACAATATTTAGTAACAGTTTTGTAATCTCTGTGCCTCTGGTTAAAAGAAAATGAGAAGTAAAGCTGAATTAACAACTAGAAAACCTGACTTCCCAGTATTATCTTACAAATGTTGAGCACATGAGAGACGTAATACTACAGTGAATAAAGAAACGATGATGGAGATGGTGTAACATCTAGGAAACTTCATATGGAACAGAATTTCACAAAGGGCTGTGTGATTTACTTGAAAACCTGAGTTCTGTGAACAGTCAAAAGTATTTTGACTATATATGCCGTCCTATTTTGTCATACTATTATCCTCCTATATTTATGTGTATGTGACGTATGCTTTTTACTCATTTTAATTTTTTTACACCATTGAGCATTACTCATTGCACGATTTATTACTTTATAGGCCAAAGAGTTAATATTTTAAACATACCTGTGAAATGAAAATTCCTAATTACAGAGACAATATATTATAAAATTTCTTACTTGTCTGTGGTCCTGCTAACATACTCTTCCAACTGCTCAGGGTCATCGGCCAGCATTCTTGGCACTTCAAACTTGTGCGTTTCAGATTTCTCATAGCTGTATAGGGTATAAAGCAAGAAAGGAAGAAAACATAAATTTTCAAAGTAAACAAAAAATTGTTTAAATAATAAAAAAAAAATTTAAAAATCTCTTGGGATCCTTTTTTACCCACAACATATCATCAATTTAAGGACAATATTTGTATCAAGTCAGATTAGTCTTACTCACTTTGGAATGGCAGCTGTTGTATCCCCTTGTTCCTCCAGATGACGGGCATAACTGTAGAACGTGGTTCTCAAGTGTATGCGATCATACATTTCTGCAGTTTCCAACGCCTACAGAAGAAAGAAATTCTAAATGATTCCTATACATCTTGGTTTACACTTAAGAGTTTTATCAAAATTTGGTGAGTGTCTTGTGCATCTTTAACTTATTTTAGTCATTAAAAGGTGTCACAAAAAATATATAATTGCATTTTTAACAACAAAACAAAAAATCACATTTTGGTAGAATTCAAGTTAAAGAAAAAATGTATGATCCATTTGTCCTTGATTAAAAGAAAGACTCTCATCCTTCAAACCTGAGACATTAAAGACATCAAGTAAAATAAAGTTTTGATGTCTGCTTTCATAAGATGTCAATAATAAGATGGTGCCTGCTTGTTTGGCCACCAGAATCAGACAATCATCAAAGCTACTCACCTTTTGCCATTGTCCTTGGTTTTGATAAAATTCATTGAGTAAATCATAGCGTTTGCAATTTCTGAGCAATCTCTCTGCATCTTCCTGCAACACAAAAAACAATCAACAATTTTTATCACATTGAACTCAGTACAGAGTGGAATGATAATTTTTTTT
>RQTK01001467.1:0-65279 GCA_003991915.1 Elysia chlorotica
AGTACTAGTCTAGATCTAGCCTACTAGAGCCCACTAAGACTAAGTAAGAGTTGGCTAACTTAGAAATCTAGTCTAGAAGTAGAATCTATGAATCTACAGCAGTGAAGTGAAACAAAAAGAACGCCTTTGTTAACCTGTAAAACATTAGCAATAGCATAGCTACCAACTTTTGAGAAAGCAAATACAGATTTTTAGCGTGGTTAGTCACTATAAACCTATTCACTGGCCAAGCTTATTTAGTTCAGCTATCAATATTGACTTAGACACTTGTATGCTTAATCATAACTTTAAAAAAGCGTTTTTTTTTACTTCTTTTTTTGGGAGTATGTGTGTGTTTTTGTTTTGATTTTTTATTTTTGTTGAAATTTTGTTAATTTTTATCTCTAGTGTCAGAAACAGCAATATCCAGGCTTTGCATAAACTAAATATAATATTTTAAGATGGTTGAATAAAGAATGTAAACTTTCTAGCTTGCCCAAAGCAATTGGAACTAATACCATTGTCATTGACTGAAGTAACCAGTAGGGTACAAATCCGACATTTAATTTGCCCAACCGTCGGCCTCAAACTAAGCACTGAGAACCAGACGCTCTGTCACTTGAGCCAGTTCGCCCCTCAAGATCAACTACACTAGTTCTCGATTTTTATCAGAATTAGATCTAGATGTAGATCTATACCATCGTATGTCAAACTAGATTTATAATATTAAGCTACAATCTAGATCTAGATTCACCTTCATTAGATGTAGTGTCACTTCGGAACGACAGATAGGTTTGTTTGGATGTACATGTATCTATTCCATCGGCAATGTAACGGGGAATACCGCAAATCGGGCGTCATCGTAAATGTACGATAATGATCGAAAATCTAGATACCCATGAGGGTAATTAAAATGATCATCATCAACAAATTTTTTTAAACAATAATAATTATTCTAATCGATAACGGTGGCATCAGTTTGGCTAGAGTTGCAACACATTAGCGACAGGCAACAGCAATCATCCGTTTAAAATACCAGATCTAGATTAAGCTCAGATCTATGTTCCCGAATCCCGACGACGATATATAAGCAAGATTTATATAGAAAAGTGAAAGTTGTGAAGAGAAGAATTAAAGTAATTTAGCCTAGTAATAATTATTTCTTTTTAAAGTAGCCAATTTTTCTTGATATTTTAATATACAATAACCAACAAGAGTGGACAGAAGATCTTGTGCGGTATGTAACATCTTTGAGCACATGCAATAATGCGCCGCCCAACGAGGATGTGTGTGTGTGTGTGTGTGTGTGTGTATGTCTGTGTGAAAGAGTAGCTGCGATTGTGCCTAGCCCTACAAAATACAAAAGTGTTTATCTGATCATGAGAGTAAGAACTGTGAGGGGACAGGTGCTTGACAGCGAAGATGGTTTGAAGTCTAAATCAATCTTGGTTTGAGGTCTAAATCAGTCTAACTTGTCGCCCCAAAACTGGATTCTTGGAAACAAACCCTCTGCCTAGCAGTAGTAAACAAAGCTATGGGATTCCCGGATGGAAAGATCGCCGCCGGCGGAAGCATAGTGGTACACTATTTACCGTATTTTTTACCGAAAAGAGCCGCGAGTGAACGTTAAATCTACAAGTTGATAAGAGACTCGGCCGATCCCTACGCTGCTTATGAGACGTTGAAAACGTAAATGAGCGGTGTTAACGGCTGGGCTAGCCGGGCGTTATTGCCGAAAATGGCAGCAACTACTGGGCGATCGACGGGGCAACCGATTTTTAGCTGAATACCGTCAAATCCCACGTCATCCTTCAAATCCAGGATGGGGGAGATCAGCCTTCAGATAAATGGATAAAAATGTATAGAAAATTTGATTTTCCTCTGCCTAAGAATGTGTTGTTTTGTGGAAGCTTCCATGAGCTAGGGAGGAAACAAGCCAGGCAAAAGGAGGAAAGTAGGCAGTCCTGAGGAAGTATATATGCCATCAAGTCATTGTTAGAAGCACATACATTATAACATACTTCATAATATGCTCCAATGCAGTCATACATTTAAGCAATCATTACAAACAATACAACGGAACCCAATGTTAACCTAGTAGTATAGTTTATTTTTAGCAAATAAGTACAGGTATTGTAGAAAATTGTTTAATGCTTAAAATTATATAATTAGATTTTATGATTGTAATGATTTTGCTGTAGTTAGCCTCGATTTTATATGTCATTGATTGATTGGGTGATTTGCCCTTTGATTTTTATCTTGAATCGTTTTTTGTTGAGATTAAAAGGATCAAGCTGCTGTGACTGTGAGCATAAGAGAAATTGTTGACTTGATTTTTTGTGAGCTATTTGGCAACAGGTAGGCTATTTATACTGATTTTCCCTGCACAAATGATAACGAATCCTTGAAGTGTGAAAACTGAAATGGGAGATGCTTGTCGCAGACCAGCCGCTTCAACAGAACCAACTATCAAAGTAATTTTAGTACAAAAATTAGTATCTTTGTCCTTTTCTTACATGAATAGAACAGATCTTCGCCTAAGTGGAATTAATACCAACCTTTGCTGTGGTCTAACAGGATTGTCTTTGGATTTGCTGTCTCTTTTCTGTCCTTGCTTGCATTGGAGTCGTAGAACATGGTACCTGATCCAGAAAAATAATCGAGCAAAAAAAAAAAAGACGTTTGAAAAGATATTTCAACAAAGGGGTGTTCATAGGTGAAAAATGAGAAGTTTGCAGCGTGATGGGCTACAACACGATCAATGACATAATGGGTGGTAAAATTTGTTTTTGACCATTGATCAGACGATCTAAGAGTAGACTTAGCGCAAAATACATTTTTGGCAGTTAGGCAAATGTCAACACTGTATAGGCTTTATTGTGTACGAGCCCCAAGACTGATGTCTGACAATTTTATGTACTGCCACACACAAGACAAGGTGGGGATACCATGACGCCTGTCTCAGCCAATCACATTAGACTGACACCAACCCAACCAATAGGGGGTGATTTTTGCTGCAATTCCCCTTGAACTGGCAATTTAAGAGTTAAGTACAGCTTCAGATAGATGGATCTAAATGTTAGGATATATTGTCTTTCCGTTACGCTTATAATTTCTCTTCATCCCCCACAACCGTGACAACGATTATCTAAAGGCTAGCAAGTGACTAGGCTACATCTCATGCTCAATATAGATTCGAGATCTAGTCTAGATCTAAAGACAAGTTAAACGAAGATTTCAGTTCTAGATCTAATCTCCCTGTGTGAACTGTGAAGCCATCATAAATAAGGACCAGTGACTAAATCACTAAAGGACTATTCTAGATCGTGATATCAGATCGACATATTTAATCAAAATTAATTGAATCTGACTTAGTCTACCGAAAGATTGGCTGGAGAGGATCCCCATCTGAAATCCGTTCCGCATTCACAATGCTAAATTGTGTGAAATTGGTCTTTGAGTACTGTTTTATAGCAAAATCAAAATCTTCATAGCAATCGAATTTTGCTCCAACTGTGAGGAGTGTAGATGTTATAGGTTCCATTTTAAAATTGAAAGCTTTTAACAAAAATCAACAATAATGAATTTAATCAGAAATCGAGAGTCAAGACACTTAGACAGGGTGGAGAAATGACTGAGATGAGCAGTCAGTTTCAACTTCGTAGAAATCACAAAGACACAAACTAGCGCATGCGCAGTTGATTAAAAAAAAAAAAAACCGGGTGCAAATAAGAAATATTTTTATTTTCACCCGTGGTGCAAATAGACACACTCATTACCGTATATATATATATTCCCCTATTATTCGTAAAATTATGTGAAGACCAAGACAAATACATGTATTTAACTATTTTCTGTACCTTTTTTTAAATTTTCTAATGTGTTTTTTTAAATAATACTTTCACATTTTCGTTACTTTGGTACATTGGAGTGTTAGGCAACCCTTACGAGCTCGACACAAATATGATAATACTTTTTAATAGTAAACAATGGTGGCAGATTTGATTTGGATTTTCTACTCATCTCGGTAACAATTTAGTGGTGTAAATCGAAGTTTGTGAAGATTCTGCAGTGAGTCGTGTTTATATCTACATTATTAATTTGAATTGGGACAGATCATCAATATTCATATTTAGAACGCTAGATCTAGATCTACTTTACGCGTTAGATCTACAATACGCGCTAGCCTATCTGACTAGACTCAAATAGATAGAGAAATAAGAGACAAAAGACATGCTAGAGAACCTGAGGGAGGGAGGGATGGGGCCAGAGGATTTTATATGCAGGGAATATTATAATCATGATGAGTATACAAATTACTTTTTTTTTCTAAGATGTCATCTCTCTGGATTTGAACATAATGAATCTTCTTTTAATATTAATCATAAGTCTACAGACAGGCCCATAGGCTACAAATATGCATTGGCCTATTGGGTGTAATTTCAGTAAAATGTGCATCCAAAAAGGGGTTTTGCCTCATGTGATAAAAAAAATAGCTTCAGCTTCAGGGGGAAGGTCCCCCTGACCCCCTTACAGGGCTAAGCCCTGGACCCATCTTCTTTTTACAACTTAGAATTTTCAGGCAATCTTGTGGAGACTCACATCCAGGTCTATTAATGTGACCGGCTGTCTCGTGTGTGGCAGCACATAAAATTGTCAGACGTCCGTCTTGGGGCCTGTCCACAATATAGCCTATATATAGTGCCTGCTGTTGGACGTTAAACCAACCCCCCCCCCCTCCTCTATTTTTGGCGACTGCGCTTAGACGTTTGAGGTCCTGACTTGTGTATAATCCATCTGGCCAGTGTCTGTTGTGTAGTTATTTTAACATCTTGCCTGAGTATTGAATGGATTGGTGCTTTAGGTCTCCCTTTTCTTTTTTGGGGGACGCTGTGGTCCAGGGGTAGAACATTGGCTTCCGAAGCAAAAGGTCCCGAGTTCGAATCCTGGCTGTTGCGTTCCCTACTGGTGGGGTCGGTGTCAGTATAATGACAATGTGACCGGCTGAGACAGGAGTCATGGTATCCCCACCCTGTTTCGTGTGTGGCAGCACATAAAATTGTCAGACATCCGTCTTGGGGCCCTTCCACAATATATCCTATATAGTGCTGCTGTTGGACGTTAAAAAACCAATCCAACCCAACCCTTTTCTTTTAGTGACCTGTATATCGAAACAGTTTATCATCATCATGGTTGCTGGTGTCCAGATGTCCTGCTTTAAAAGTCACCAAAGAATCTATCTCTTACTTCCAGCATATTGAGGCCAATGGGCGTTTCACCCATCTTTTGTAAAGCACAAAGTTTTTTTATAATGGTAGGATTAATTTGATGTTAAGAATTGTTCTTAGCAATTGAAAGTTTTGAGTTTCTGTTCATCTTGTTTTTAAATGTAGCTCATGTCCTACCATTATAAAAAATAATGTATATTACAAGCTGACGTTGGACGTTAAACTAACTCATCTCTACTCAACTTTATCCTCTGTTACAGAGTTTATGTGGGGCTTTGTTAGCCAGCTATTTTCTTGTTTATGTATTTGTTGTCCCTGAGTAAATACCATACCTTTTTTAAAAGTCTTCTTATCTTTTTTTATTTTCGATATAGAATAAAACATTTTTGTATCTCTTTTGATGGTTTTAACGGAGTCTGACTTCAGCTACATCTTCCTGTATCTTGTTGACGTCAAGGCTGATGGTACAAATGGGTTCCTTGCCGTCTGCATAGGTCAACTTTGTGCTGTCTGGGTTAAGGGTTTCCACTTCTTGTGCTTAAAGAATTCCTTAGACACATGATCAATAATACAGGGTTGAAGCTATGGCCTTGGTATTCCAATATTAGATTTGGAAATATTTCGTCATGCACCCTTTATATTAATGGATAGTACTGTGTTACCAATGACATATATCTTGTAATATGTTGCTCATCTTTTTCAATAATTGTTTCTAAGCTATTAGAGATTTTGATGTATTGTATCCAAAGGGCTGGATATGTCATAAATAATCAGATTTTCTAAGTTTTTAAAGTATTGTTATTTTGCCCACATTAACACTGTTGCTGTGAGAAAAACTGGTCACATGAAGATTCAAAAACATTATTAAAATTTTATGGACTTGAGACTTATGAAACTCATATATTTCAAATAATAAACCAATTAGCAATTTTTTCATCTGGTGTAAAATATACCACCCTCACTTATTGGTACATTTTTGGGAGGAGATATTCAAATTTCAAAGTTTTTGCTGCTAGTGTTTGCTCACTTGATGAACAGTATGTGTTTCGCATAGTCATCGGTAAAAAAAAAAATTATTGTTTTGCTGTTTATGTTCTATTTAAATTTTCTTGTGTTAAAATTTAACAGATGTTGTAAGCTTATCAAAAAGTTAAGAACTAATCAATAGTATTGTATGGGGCTTTATCAATAGTATTTTTTTTTGCTTTTAAAACGTGTGTTTTAGTCACAATCCATGAACATTTATAGGAAATTATAGGAACAAAATGATTAGAGGGTGCTTTTACTTTGCCATATTATACGCTGTAATTCATGACTAATTTTACTTGGACATGGACTGATCCCAACAGTATTTCAATATTACATTGAATAAATTGTTACAAAATTTTTTGAACAATCCAGCGGTTAAAGATAGAGCTCTCAAAGAAACAAGAAGCTTTGGAAAAAGAATTACGTGCTATTCATCGAGAACTAAGGGTATGTATCTTTTATTTTAAAAAAAACATATTATGTAAGCTTACTGAATAAAAAGATTCTGGTGGTTGACATAAAACATTTTTTTAAAGTGGAATGTTATGATCAATGTTTAAGAGGTTTTTATGTTGTCATTTCACCATGCAATTTCAGTTGCCAGGGGTCCCACTTTTCTAGAATTCTGGAAATACAATTTGGTCCGGATCCACCGGAAATCTTTCTAACTGACTCTGAGTCTGATGTCCGGAAAGCTTCCCCCAAAAATATCCCCTTAACCATGTGCCTTTCAGCCCTCATTGCTTACACAAAGCCTAGATCCACAGTCGCAAGGACCATTCATGATTGTTTTTTTTCAACTGGTCTATATGAAAGTTTATCTCCGAACCCAACCAGCAGTTAACCGACGATTTCAGAGGTCACACCTCGCATACTTTGGCGTACTTTTTAAAAGTTCAAATTATACGCTTTTAATTTTAAAATGCGCCGCTTATAAATAGCAAAACAATGTTGTTTCTGAGCATCATACATCTATGGTTAATTGCGGAACTAAAACCTGAGTAAAAAGAGATATTTATTCAAGTTTGCGAGTACTGAAAAGGAAAGCAAAGAATATTGTTTATCGAAATGCAATGTCTTTTCATTGTTTAATAAATTTGCATAAGATTAATACTGTTTTATCGGTATTGACACTGCAGTTGACCCCATCTGGGTTACCGATTTTTACCTATAGCTTTTCTGATCGACATCGTTTATTCTTCCGAATAATACCGATCTTCATCCAGATCTAATTGTCTTTTCTGAAAAAGTGATTCCTGTTAGGGTGTGTCTGATCTGACACAGATCTATCGACTCTTTTAATGACGGCACCTTGGCCAAACTGTTCTAAGCTTGTTGATAATTAAGTTAGCGATTTAACATGTGGCTCATCTGGTAACTTCATAAAGTTTATCGAAATGCAATGTCTTTTCATTGTTTATTAAATTTGCATAAGATTAATACTGTTTTATCGGTATTGACACTGCAGTTGACCCCATCTGGGTTACCGATTTTTACCTATAGCTTTTCTGATCGACATCGTTTATTCTTCCGAATAATACCGATCTTCATCCAGATCTAATTGTCTTTTCTGAAAAAGTGATTCCTGTTAGGGTGTGTCTGATCTGACACAGATCTATCGACTCTTTTAATGACGGCACCTTGGCCAAACTGTTCTAAGCTTGTTGATAATTAAGTTAGCGATTTAACATGTGGCTCGTCTGGTAACTTCATAACAAAAAAACAAAAATTAATAATAGAGGTCTGGATCTAGCTAAAGCTAGATCTAATGGAGATGTATCTTATGTGGTACATGTAGCCACAATATCGGGTCATTTAGTTATAAATTCATATAATCTAGATCTATATGTGGATTTCAGCAGGGGTCCCCCTGTTCTGTCTAGTCTGTGGCTGCACATAAAATTGTCAGATGTCAGTCATGGGGCTGGTCCACAATATAGCGTATATAGTGCTGACGTTGGAAGTTAAACTTACTTAACTTAACTCTAAAACTTGTTTTTTTTTTTCCCCATACTAAGAAAAGACTTTAAATATCTTCCCTTAGTCATAGACAAACATGTGTTGCTTTAAGACATAGTAAAATAGAAGTTGGATAAATACACTCACCACCATGGACCTTGTTATATTATATGTCTTTGTTTGCATGTTTTCCTTGTGAGCAGCTGAAAATGATGCAGCAAGTAGAGCGGATTATGCAACTGGAGCAGAAAACGGACGAGTTGCAGACCAGCTTAAGGGAAATACCACAAGTGCAGCAACTTCATCAAAGCGTGGAACAACTCAGTAAGCGTCTTTTACAATTATCAGAAAACCAGGTGCTATATAATCTGAAGAAAATGAAAGCTGGAAAAGCCCCATGCATGCCCCGATGCTGCTCTTCCCAGTGTGTTAAAGTTTAAGCCATTGAATTTGAAAACAGAACATGTTCTACAAGAATGCAGACAACTTCAGGAGACAAGAAACAAATATTGGCCAGAAGAACATACCATGGAAAGAAAACTATATGGACCCTTGGTTGAACTTCAAGAGACTGTGAACTATATACTAGATTCGGGACTTTCTGTGTAGTTATTTTCAAGTGAACGAAGAAGAAGAAGAAGAATTGAGTAATATTTTTAATCTCTCACTTATGGAGGGTGTGGTTCCAACTGTTTAGAAAACATCAAGTATTGTACCTGTCCCTAAAAAAACAGAACATCTCATGTAAGACAGATTGAAGACCTGTTCTACTTACATCAGGTGCTATGAAAGTATTAGGAAAGTCTGTTCTAATCCATCTTGCCAAGCAAGTTTGTGATTTTATAGACCCTTATCAATATGTTCATAGCTGCCAACCAGTATGTATAGTAATATTACGTATGTATTTGACCTCCCGGGTAAGTCCTGGCTGTTGCGTTCCCTACTGGTTGGGTCGGTGTCAGTATAATATTAATTGTCAGGTGTCCGTCTTGGGGCGCGTCCACAATATCTGTCCGTATCTAGTTGAAAAAATATGTATCTGACAGTATCCGGATAAGAATTGGGTGTTCCGTCTGTCCCTCAGTATGTGCTGCCATTTTTTTGCAATAACGCCCACTTAGCCCAGCCGTTTGCGTCTACTGGGCCCATTCAAATTTGCAACATCTCTTAAATAACCCCTATGCTATGTGGCTCCGAGATCGTCCAAGTCTTTTATCAACTTGTAGATTATTCATTCACTCTCGGCTCTTTTCGGTTCAAAAATGTGGTAAGTAGTGTAATACTATAGCGGCAATTATGCTTCCGCCGCAGGCAATCTCTCCATTCGGGAATCCTCTGGCTTTGTTTACCGGTGCTAGGCAGAGAGTTTGTTTCCAAGAATCCATTTTTGGGCGACCTGTTAGACTAATTAAGACTTTAAACCATTTTCGCTGTTGAGCGCTGGTCCCCTCACAGTTCTCACTCTGGCGCGATCAGGCACAATCGCTGCCACTCTTTCACACAGACACATGTATACACTCCCGACAGGTGGCACATTATTGCATTTTACTCAAAGATGTTACATAATGTACAAGATCTTTAGAATAGTTGTGACTACATTCCTCTTGGGACTATTTTTTGTTGTGTTTATTTTATAACATTTAGGCTAAAAACATTTGCAAAGCGAAAAAAAAAAAAAAAAGAATAAACAAAAATCATCTCAACATCCACTCTTGTTGATTAGTCTATTTTAAAATATCAAGAAAAATTGATTATTCAAATAACAGGAGAAATAAAATAAAAATTAGTCCTGGGCTAATTTATTTAAATTCTCTTCACTCTTTAAAATTTGGCCCAATGATATCATTTCCATTTGAAAGTAATCCATAGTTATACATAAAACAGCTTTCACTACTCTATGTAAATCTTGCTAACGTACATCCTTTGCACATCCCCCCCCTCCCCCTCTGTCTCCCTCTCTCCCTCTTTCTCTCTCTTTCTCTCTCTCTCTCTCTCTGTCTCTCTCTCTTTCTCCCTCTCTCTCTCTCTCTCTCTCTCTCTCTCTCTCTCTCTCTCTCTCTCTCTCTCTCTCTCTCTCTCTTCTCTCTCTCTTCTGTCTCTCTCTCTCTTTCTCTCTCTCTCTCTCTATCTCTCTCTCTCTCTCTCTCTCTCTCTCTCTCTTTCTAATTCTCTTCACTCAGTCCATCTATCCCTGCTCAGTATGCTTAGGCCAGAGTCAGAGTGACTGAGGAAGCCTGAGGACTGACGCGTGGCCTTGCTCTGGGGTGCGTGACCATGAACGGTGCATATCAAACTCTGATGAATTGGAAAACAATAATTTAACTCCATTACTCCAGTTTTACCTAGACATTATATTTCCGAAAGGTCGATTGACAGTCTGATTTTCTCATCAGCACCTCTTCAACAGTTGTTTGCCCATGTTAATCGCGGATTATATATTCATTATTGTCATCGGAATTGGGGAATATAGATATAAGCTTCATGTAGACCTGTTATTTCAAACATGTGATTGCTGTTGCCTGCCGCTAATGTGTTGCAACTCTATGTATTTTTTGTACGTTTTAGAGCATGTCTATTTCAGTGTCCTTTGATGGGATTAATAAAGTCATCTTATCCTATCTTATCTTGTGCAAACTCTTTTCCAGTTTGACTTGCAACACTTCAGACTCCTAAATTTTCCTTGGAACATTAATGATTGTTTTAAAACTGTTGCCTATGACTGTACGAGGGGGAAATTATTTGCTTCTCTGAGATCAAGAGAACAAAGTAATTAAGTTCTTAGTCTATCAATAACATTGTTAATTTTTGTATAGAAGCTTTGCTCATTAATATTAAAACCATATTAAAAGCCAGTACTACTTGCTCTCTTTGTTTTTCCCGCCCTGTCTCAGAGGGACTGATTCCCCAGCTCTCCAACCACGATCGCCAAGTCGCCACCCACGAGATTCGCATGGCAGAGATGGATCTGCGGTTTCAGATGCTAGAGACTGCCAGCTATGATGGGCGGCTGCTTTGGAAGATTCGGGACTTTAGTCACCGCAAAAGAGTTAGCTATTTTCTGTTTTCCTTTCTTAAGTAAATGGGGTTAAATTGTAGGTCTAGGTACATTTATATTTGTTTCAGACTCATCACAGTCATAGTGGCAATGTTCTCTTTGACCACAATTCTTCAGGCTGCGACTTGAATTAATTAATGCTCTACGCCATTGTTTGTGAATAAGAACAATTATTTTGACTAGTGCTGCACAAATCAAAGTTATGAGTATGAAACAATTGGTGGAGAGGTATTTCTGCTGTCAAAAAAAGAAGGGGGGATGGAAATATTTAAAAGAAGAATCAAACCGCCAAGGTTAAGAGTGAAAGAAAAAGGGTTTTAAGGCAACGTAAAATATTGCCTCATTCATAGTTTGTCTTGAATCTGTTATACACTTGTAGTACTTAAGACTAAGTAAAAAGAAGTTTTGTTTTCATCTGTATAATTTTTGTTGACAGTGCTTTTCATTGGCAGCCAGAATGGTCCCATTTTGTATCCCAGCTTTCAAGGCTTAATGGTGTTCAATCTCATGTGATCTGATGTATTATTTGACTGTATGTGTGGGGGCCCTTCAATTTAGACAAATATTCAATTGTCTTCCTATACTTTTAACATCATTTTGACAGTGCAACATGGGAGGGGCAAAGTTAAAAAAAACAACAAAACAAATGTGAAATAAGACTGCCCTTTTAATGTAAGATAACAAAATATTAAATCTTACACATGATCTTCCAAGAACCATGAATAACATTTCCTTCCAAGAAAGCTAAATCACTTTCCTCTAAGAAACATTGGTCAAATATATATCTATATGTTTTTTTTTTAAAGCAATTTTTACAAATGTTTTACTGTAGGATGCAGTTCAAGGGCGCACAGTGTCTCTCTATAGCCAACCCTTCTACGCAGGACGCTTTGGGTACAAGATGTGTGCTCGCATCTATTTGAATGGCGATGGTATTGGCAGAGGAACTCATATGTCTCTGTATTTTGTGGTTATGAAGGGGGAGTATGATGCCCTGTTGCCGTGGCCCTTTCAGCACAGGGTAAGTTTCCTGAAATAAGTCTTTTTTTTTTTTTAATTGTATTTCTGATGAATGTGAATAAATGAAAATAAGTCAGTGTGCAAAGTGACATTAAAAGGTTTCCATCTACACGTTGTGCTCTTGAGAAAAACGCAATCAGAAGTTTAGATAAGAACAGATTTTATTACTACTATACTAGGATATTAGTACTAGTTTTCCTTTTTCTTTATAAACGGACTTCCAAACTATACAGGTTTTGTTTTGAGGATTCTTATGCACTTTCAAAACCTCAGCATGCTGTTATCTCTAGTGAGACCAAAACTTTGTATGGAACTTAATTTTAAAATCAGATCTTAGTAGCTTTTTGGTTCTAATCTCTTGTCAAAATGTAAGATACTTATGGATCAATTCAAAGTTTTTATAATAATCCATGTCCTTTTTATACAGCACAAATTCTTTTAAACCAGCAGTTTAAAAAAACAACATGTTTCTTTCTATGCCCATTGCCTCTGCTTTTTTGAGGGGTGTGTTTCTTTCAGGTCTGTTACCTTTACTTTGTGCTCTATTTTTAAGGTGGAGCTTCTTATTAGCACTAGTTTTTCTTACCTTTCTAAGGATGCCCTTCTCTGTGTAAAATGTTCTTACACTTCCTTTGCTTCTTAAAGCAAATGCGAGAAATTCTTAGCTTTAAAAAGAAAGTTAACCATATGGTTGTATAACTTACAATGAAATTTTGCATGATATTACTTTTTTTTTTTTTTTCTTCAAAGGCCCATTACTCTTGGTCATTCTGTTCTCTCTCTTTTTACATTGCAGGTGAGTCTCATTCTTTTGGACCAGTCAGCAGCGAAGAGGCATTTGAAAGATGAGTTTTTCCCAGATCCAAATAGCACAAGTTTCCGCCGGCCTGAAAACGCTGAAATGAATGTGGCCAGTGGGTGTCCGCTGTTCGTAGCACATACAGTTCTAGATAATCCCAACAATCAATATATTAAAGACGATACATTATTTATTAAAGTATTAGTAGATATGTCTAACCTTCAGTCAGTGTAATTTCTTTTTTATATGCCACACCACAGATTTTGATTCTGCTGAACAATATTTATAGAAACAAGTCTGTCAATATTTCAGACATACGGTAGGAGTAAAACCCCTTATTATGTATAAAAAAGTTTGCTGCAGTTGCAGACTTACTTTACAAGATGTAAGCAGGGCTGACAGAATGATTATTTTGAAAATCTCAAAACATTTTTGTAAAACTATGTATCCTGTTAGTGACAATGATTATTTTGAAAATCTCAAAACATTTTTGTAAAACTATGTATCCTGTTATTAATTTGCATCCCGAGTCTTTATACAGTAGGGAATATGTTTTGTTTCACATAGGCACGATTTGGTAAAGTTATTTTCAATCATTTTTATGTTTGGTTTTATGGTTTTTTATGGCGTCAAACTTGCTAAAGTGGTAGAACGTTGGTCTCCATATCGAAAAGTCTGCGTTTCAAATCCCACAATCAGGCAAATAACATATTTTTCAAAGAATTTATCCGTGAGATTTTAATTGGGTGTATAATATGAAATGCCTTTGTTCCCTTCTGTGTATTATGAAATATATTCTGCATGTCTTTGAAGTAATGAATGAGTTGAAGTTGTAGAGAAGTATGGACCTCGCAAAGAACTTGTAGAGGTGGATATTTGAATAATGTTGATGATTATGATGAAATAAAATATAAAAAAAAAAATTATAATAATAATAATAAAATTCAATATGTTTTGAAGCTGATAAAATGCTATTTTTAACTGAGGATTATAATCGTCATCATCATGAAGTGCCGTGCCAGTTGGCGTTGGCAAATATGTCCCCCCACATCTCTCAGTCATGTCATTCTCTAGAGGTCTATCCCTTTGCTTCCACCGATCAAATCCCCCCACCCCAGGTCTTTTCTTTCTGTCTACCTCTCTACCTCTTTTTCCGTTCATTTTTCCAGATGTAATGATGTTCTCTAAATTATATGTGTGGATGATGTGGCCAAAGCTTTTCACGTTGTGTCCTGATTTTATCAAGGAGATTTAATCTGGGGCCTGCTTCTCTCAAGTTGGTTTGTCGTTTTGGTCGTCCAATAGACTGAGAACTGTTTGAATGAACCACATCTCATTAAAATCATAACACAAGTATAGAAACAAAACAACAAAAAAAACATCAATATAAAGCAGCTTTTTTGAGTTTAAGTTTTTAATTTGGTTTAAGGGTCTAAAACAGGTTCTCCACTTTTCCCATGGTGTGGTTTTACATTGTATCGGTTTTACTCGTGTGTTCTTACATCATTGTTCACATTACTTCACTTCTCTCAGGTCTTGTAAACAATCGGTGCGGTGCCCATTTTTTTTTTCGCATGTTACTGCCGATGCTGTTTTTACATTAAAAAAAAATTATCATTGTGATATAGTCACCCTCGTGCAAGTGTATCTTAGACGATGCACAAGAGCTATGCTGTTTCAAAGGAGTTACAACCGGTCTGTGCTTTCAGTATCTTGAAAATCTGAGCATTGTCTGGTATTTTCTCCCTTGGCACATGCTTTGTCATCTCAAAAATACAACAGGTTTTGAAAAAAAAAAAAAAAGTGAGTGAAAGGACTGCGATGTCTGAGATATGTCTTTGAAAAATACAACAGCTTTATGAGAATAAAATTTTAAAAAACCCCAAAAAACAGTGAGAGATGTGTAATCATTTAAATGAGTCAGAATATCAATACAGTGCTATTGGCGGGAAGTTGGAAGTGCCTAGAGTGAGTTATTGAGCATTTATAAAGAAAGGTCTTTCGCCTGTGTGTTTCAAATTCGGTTTTATGTATTTCAGCTGAGTTCGCTTCGGTTCAGTTAAAGTTAAGATATTTTCCCCAGTTTTGATTTTTTACCTATTGACTTGGTTGCTTGTCAGAAACTTGATTTTTACAGTTTTACAGTGTTTTGCATTTCATATCTCGGGACTGAGGATTCAGTGGCTTTTTTTGTATTCCCTCGGTGAACTTGTATGAAGTCTTGAGGTACATAGGTAAGCATAAAGGAGGGAACAACTTGCAAAGTACGGCCAGATTATTAATATTTCAGGAAACAAATCAAATTTAGCAAAATTTATTATCAAACTCCTCTGTCAAAAATGTTGCAATCCAATCCATGTAAAGTTTGTTTGTGTATCTTGTTGCTTAACGTCCAACGCCAGCATAATATAGACTAAATTGTGGACAGGCCCCAAGACTGATTTCTGATAATTTTACGTGCTGCCACACAAGAGACGCGTTGAGGAGACATGTTTTAGCCGGTCACATAAAACTGATAACTCAAACAGTGGGGGTCGAAATAGGACAAGTAAATTTGTGACATATCGTGGGGTTCGAACTGCGGATCTTCCAATCTGGAGACCAACACTCTACCACTTGAGCCAGTTTGCCCTTTAATGCAAGCAAAGTAAGGGCACAACTAAGCTAAATAAATAGCTTGAATGAATCATAACCTTATCAAATAAGAAACTTGTTTGTAAATTGTTTATTAAGGGGTTCGTCTGATATCCTCACAACTTTTATACTATTTTGCACCAATGTAGGCCCCTATGTGTTTTTTTTACTTCTTTTTGAAAATTTTCATTTCTTACGTTTATTTGTGAAGGTTTATAGCTTCAGATAGTTTGACATGTTTGTCGGGTGCTTTGAATTTAAATTTGTTTTGAAATTAAAGCAACTGATACTACTATACCCAGTTTCTCACCAATATCAGCGTATTGTAAGAAATCATTCTGACACACTTTGTAATGCGTATTGTTACAGGGGAAAACAGATTTCTTGAATTCTCTATGGACTTAAATCTGTATGAGGAACACATGCCCGAACATTTATGATCATGTATCATCTCTAAAGATTTTATTTCTCTCTCTTATTGTGTGGAGTGATTTTTCCTCTGATAAGTAGTTATCAGTGGTTGTATTGCTGCCTTTGTTTTTTGTACTTTCATTTATGTTAATGCATTGTATAAACGTCTTAGGAAAATATCTTTCCTCTCTGCCTTGGAATGTACCATAAGGCAGCGGCATACTGTGGTCTGCATTGATCCTTCAGAAAAGGAAAATTGTAACTCGTTGACATTGTGAAGAGAGTTCATTTATATTTTATTGACATACTTTTTAATTACTGGCCTGGTTTCTAGCCGGTAAGCTTCTTAGCTGAAGATCATTTTGCTACTGCTATATCTATCTCTGTCTGTCTGTCTATCTGTCTCTGTCTCTGTCTCTGTCTCTCTATATGTATATATTGTGTGCAAAGTTTGTCGTAAAGGCTGTCTTTCATGATAACATTTTTCCCAATGTTTTATACAGTGATGCTAATTTTCCGTAAATTTCCTGATTTTTCAGTAAAAAAAATTTACAGTTTAGAATTCAATAATATGTAAAGGGGTTATGTTTATGAACCAATATGCTATGTCGCTTTACGCCAGAAGTTCAGTACAAAAAAATATTGATCCAGTTGGCATCCCTGATTATAAATATCATTCTTGGTTACTATTTTACTAATTGAAGTTGTCCATGTTTGTAATAGGCCTGTATGTTTCAAATTGCGTTATGTGGAGCTTGAATAGTTTTGTTGAAATGTTTAAAATTCTAAGAAAATGTTCAACAATCCAATTTTTAGTACATGTATTGTCTAATATTTTTGTGAACTATTGAATATCTCTTTTTTTCTTTTCAGGATTGTTCATTTTATATCCTCAGTTTCAAATATATACTGTTAGTTTAAAAAAAAGGTAGAAAAAAGTAAAATTACCTTATTTGCAGGTTTTTTGTGTGTCTTTGCTGACCTTTTTTTAAAACTTTGTTTCATCATTTTTGTTATTTGCTTTTCACTGCAAGTCATAAGTATACATTTGAATTTTATATTACTTGCACTTAGTGTAGTGGTTTTTCTTTATTTAGCAAATATCACCTGAACATATGTTGAATAGAAAATGTATTATACGTTGATATATATATAATATATATAATATATAATTATTTGACTCTATTACAGCAGAGTTTATTGATCATGGATTTATTTTATTTTCCGTTTTCTTTGTAAACAGGACACACCATTGTTACCTTTTATGGAAAAAACGCTGCTTGTCCTTGAGCTACTCATGAGTTAAAAGTTAATAGAGTCTGAACACCCCCACCCCCTCTCACACACACACACACATTATTTACGTATATAAATTCTAAAAAACAAAACTGGTTTATTTTGTTGTTATAAAGATATAGACAATACTTTTAGAGTTTTCAAATGCCTCACATAGCAGCACATGCAATATTGGTTTACCAGAAGCCTTGATAATAATGTATCAGTTACAGTAACCCTTTTGTTATTGAGGAAAATAAGAGTGCAGAGGGGGGAGGAGGGAAGAGTATAAACAAATTTATGAATGGCAATGCTCAAAGAGCAAATGGCAAAGTAAATGTACATTTCATTTTAAAGGACATGGTTTAGCATGAATAATTTAAAGAAGAAAAAATGATAGCATAACAGTCTAATAATTTTCTCCCCTTTAATTAATGTGTAATACTTAGATACAACTATGTTTAAGTAAAACTTTTTGCTAATTGTGTTGCTGCACTTATTAAGGGGTTCGTCTGATATCTGACAACTTTTATACTATGTTGCACCAATGTAGGCCCCTATGTGTTTTTTTTACTTCTTTTTGAAAATTTTCATTTCTTACGTTTATTTGTGAAGGTTTATAGCTTCAGATAGTTTGACATGTTTGTCGGGTGACATTTGAAATTGCTTTAGCTTTGAATTTAAATTTGTTTTGAAATTAAAGCAACTGATACTACTATACCCAGTTTCTCACCAATATCAGCGTATTGTAAGAAATCATTCTGACACACTTTGTAATGCGTATTGTTACAGGGGAAAACAGATTTCTTGAATTCTCTATGGACTTAAATCTGTATGAGGAACACATGCCCGAACATTTATGATCATGTATCATCTCTAAAGATTTTATTTCTCTCTCTAAAGGCGTTTAGCAGTTATATTTGATATTAAGTTTTGTTATCGAGGTCAGCTGCACTTTAATCAGTTGCAAAGCAGCAAAGTGTTGTCCTCTTCCCTTCTAAGATACATTACTTTAACCTTAACCAAGTGATTTATATTCTTTAAAGTATCCATACCTATTTTCATCTTTCTAATGTAACCTGAGAACTTTATTATTAATTTTATATATGGTAAAAATAGAAACTGATCCAATATGTTGTGTTTAGAACTTCAGAATAAATCCTTATAATTAGATGTATACTTTGTCCATGGAAACTGTACAGTCATTGCTATTGCTATATTTTTCAGGTTGTTTCAATTACACTTTGGATTGATTAAAACTTCAAATTGACTTTAATTTCAAGCTGTTTTCTATTTTGAATGGCACAGGTTTAATGTTATATTTAATTATATTTTGGTTGGTAAACATTTTTTTTAATAACTAATCAGGTTTTACTATTTGTTTTGTGCTTTTTTATGCCAAATAGAAATTGCAGCTTCATGTTTTAGTGATGCCTGCACAGGTATACATTAATGTACGGTTTCTTATGTTGTTGTTTTTTGCTGTGGTTATAGCTTTCAATAAAGTTTTTGCAGGCTACACTTAGATTTCTTAATTCTATTGATTTATCTGCCATTTGATAAAATATGAATGTGGAGACTTTGTTGCCACCTGCTAACGAGAACAGTTATCCTCAAGACTTATGAGACATAAAAATCATAGTTACATGAGTAAGAAAAAGGAAGTGCTTCTATATAGGCTACTGGTAGCCTTCATAACGTAATCCATACAGCGGGCCTTATATAACTGGTAGCCTACATAATGTAATCCACACATAGGCTACTTATTCCTCATTCTTGTGGTCTTTCTGTTATTAACAAAGCAGGTAGACGTGGGCCCCTGATCGATCAGATTCGTTCTTTGGGTGCAGGGTAGACTAGCATTGGTTGGATGGGGCGATTCTCATCCTTCATCAATCTCTATGCGTCAGACTTCCGATCAGTCAGGCTACAAAACTTATAACAACAAATAAGGAAACTAGGACTTAACAGTCAACACCCACAAAACCAATGTGGTGATTTTCGGTGGTAATGAAAAAGTCCAAATAATAATTATAATAGATTCGATCAATATCACCAAAATCTGGAAAATCTACCAAAACCCTAGGAATCACATTCGATGAAAATAACATCTACTCAGAACAAATAGAACTACCAAGAACTACCCAGATCTCCAGTGTAACAAAAATCTTATAAACAATGTCTTGGAATTCTTTTACACGTTTAATGGAATTTGAGCACCAGGTACTTTACCAGTCCTGGAGCCAAGTCACAGTTAGTCACAGGGCCTTCCGTACTACCTGGGTAAAAAACCTTTACGTAGCTGCAGACGAACCACCCCTGTCAGAAAGAAGAGACAAACTATCCTTTGAAAATACAATCTAAAATCTCACCTTTTCACGCTGGTTTCCACCCAAGTTATGTAGAAACGCGATTCCTCCGTTTGGACTTCGTGTTCAGCAGCTCCTTCTTGAAATAGACTTAGACACTAACTGCACTGAAGAGAACAAATTTTCGTAAATCTCTCCCTGGACGCTGGCAAGACCAGGAAGCATTTTCGACCTGGGATCTCTCCAGAAGGACAACCCCTCCAGGATTATAAACAGAAAAGTTTGAACAAATATAAGAAAATCATTCAGACCATTATCTACTTTTCACTCAAGGTCTAACTCTAAGGATGAGACCTGCGTTGGAGCTGCCTGCCATTTCATCCTCAGCAGATAATGCTGCGGGGTCAGCGCGAAGGCAAATTTTTACTCCTCTCTGACTTGCTCTCTCTTGCTAAAGGCGGTCAGAGAGGCAAACTCTAAAAATCCAAAGAAATTTTTTACATTTTGTGAAAAATCCATGAACTGCAGCAAAATGGTAAGAGAATTGCACTCTGCTGGATCCCCAGCCTGTTGGAATTGAGGGAAATGAAATGGCTGATGAGCTCGAACTGGAACCTGCCCAGGTGCAGATACCTGAATCAGATGCAAAGCCAATCGTACATAAGTTTATAGAAGAGAAGTGGAAAGTGCGATAGAATAACTTTACAAACTACATTGTGTCCAACCAGATTTTGGTCACTGGGCAGGAGTGTCTCAGGCTAGAAGACAAGACCAGGAGTGCATTGTACTCTTTTACGGACTCTAAAAAAAAGTAAAATCAGCATAAACAGGCTAACATATCGATCAGGGCTTCGGGAATTCCCTCAGTATTGTTCTTTGCCTCTCCTATCTCCATTTCCTCTTCGACTATTTGTATCACTAGCTAATTGCTTCTGTCTCCCTCTCACCTCCTCCTTAACCATCACTCGCTATACAAGTAGTACCATGTCTTTCTCCTCCCACTTCCCACCTTTCGTATTTCTACTTCTCCATCTCGTCCAGTCTTTTTTTTTATAAGGTCTTCCTAACAAAGATCCAAAGACATAAGCTTGCTTGATTATTAAATTGACACTAAAAATTTGTGTGTGTGTGTGAGAATTTCTAGCATGCGGGCAAATAATAATAATTTTTTGTCTTATCCGCCATTTCTTTTCAATTTTTAAAAATGTTTTAAAATGTTATCTTTTTCCAGTACTGAAAGTTAAAGTAGTTAATAAGGTTTTATTTACAATATTAGATTAAGTTCATCTGTTCCTTTTGGAGAAACTTCATTTTGCAGAACAAATGTAGTATCAGAGTCGACAGCAGAATAATCAATAGAATAAAAACCACAACATAACGTGGTGGGGGAGTTTAACATCTACAGACTCATCCCCTACCTTCAAAGGCAGGTAGAAAGTTTAATGAATTTTTTTTAAGTTGGCATAACAAATAAAAGCAAATACATTGAATTTATAAAAGTCTTGAGACAACCATTTCTTTATTGAGGTATATAAATAATTTCATTTTGGAAGAACATGCTTTAACAGATCGGCTGCATAGAGTTTAGTTGTAAAGTTGATACATGAACACAAATCAGATGATCTCCATTATATTTAGTTTAACTCGAAGAAAAAGTACATTCTTGTAAACTAATTAAAAAAATCTAAAAATGGTTTCATTTAAAAGGCTGCACATACAATGATTCACATAAGCTAAGAGAAATAACAAGGCACAAGTGTACTAGTATTCATAAATCTTGTTTAGGAGATAGTGTTAAGGTAGTGTATGTCCGTACTAAATACATATACTTTTTATAGAATGAAAAAGAAAACAATAAGCAAAATGCTTAACTCTTGGGTGCAACTAAATATAAGTCAAAGAGTCTGCTGTACACAGCGAATATGTGATATGCATACATGAACTTGGATTGGAATGCATGTGAACAAAAATCTTTAACACAAGTGAATATGAACAAATACCAATGGAAAGTCGTATGATAAATGATCCATTCTCTGCCACACAATCCAATAAATTTTAAAAACAAAAATGAATGCATGTTGTGTTAATGCTTACATTTACGGCATCCTTCTTCTCCTGTCCCGGCTGAAACTTCAGGGCTGCAGACCCCTCAGCTTTTTACAAACTACTAGTAAAAGTATCTTGGTTTTTGTTCTTCATGTGACTAGGGAGTGTGTTTTCCACTGTCTCCACATCAATAGAATAAATGAATGTAAATGTGTTTCTACTCTTATAGGGCTTCTTTTGATTGAATAATTTAATACTAGTTGTATTCTTTCTATTTCATGAGTTTCAGTCTTATGATATGGGTCAATATTCAATATTTGATTCATGTAATTGTAAGAAAATATACATTTCAATCTCCTTTCACTGTAACATATGTATAGTACATATATGCTGGCATGACTTGTATAAATTGGAAGATATTGTGTTGATGAAACTATAACAATGTAACAGTTGTAAAAAATTTATATATAATCTTGAGAAGACAACCATATCATTTGCAAAAACGCGAAAGTATGATTCAGCTATGCCACTTTAATAGTCCGTACACGCCGTAATGGTTTGAATCTCTGGAGATAACACACAAATGCATTTCTATGGCTGCCTGAATTCAGGCAATTCTCACATCAGATCTTTGATCAACTATAACAGCTATTGGTTATTGCAGGCATATTTTAAAAAATTTTAAAACAATACAGAAAACATATTTCACAAAAACAATTTAGCAGTGGCTAAGATGATAATTACAATGATCCACTAAATCCACAATCATTTGGAAGTTGAGTAATTTTAAGAAAAAATCTTTGTATTAAAAATTTCTCAATCTAATACAACCTGGGATATTGCTTCCTGAATTACGAGCAGTATCTAGATCTTCTCATCTTACAAAATTTACATTCATTTCAAAAGCCATACAAGAAATTTCAAATTCCAGAAAGGAAAGAGAATCTCTTGAAGATAATGTGATGTCCCCATAACCCTATTTTTTATAATTTTTTTTTGGTGTGTGTGTGTGGGGGGGGGTGTAAAACATGCCAAGTATTAGTTTTTCCTCATGTCCTCAGGTGTATCGGTTTTTGTGTGTGTGTGTGTGTGTGGGGTAAAACATGCCAAGTATTAGTTTTTCCTCATGTCCTCGGGTGTATCGGGCTGCCTCGCAGGGTCGGCCGCCACAAAGGCTGGCAACTGGACCAGTTTGTCATGCACACGATTGATGATTGGAAATTGTGTCATATCCACTTTGAACCTATGTAAAGCAAAAGGATAATAATAATAATAATAATAAGAAGAAGAAGAATAATAATAACAACAACAATAATAATAAAATAATAATGATAGCAATAATAATAATAATAATAATAATAATAATAATAATAATAATAATAATAATAATATTTTTAGTTACCGCTTAAAAATATTAAATATGCAATCTGAATACAATGTACATAACAACTATCTTGTATTTAATTTATAAGACTCCATAACCAGAAAACGTATACCTTATATTTACATGTATAATTGAACCCAAACAAGCATATATGAATTTTCTTTGTGCACCCGCGAGACAAACTGGACTAAGTGGTACAGCGTTGATCTCCAAATCAGGGGGTCACTGGATCGAAACCCATAGTCAGTCGGTAATGTGTTTGTTTGATTTAATCCTGTACTGATTGGATTGGTGTCAGTAAAATATGACAGGCTGAGACATGTGTCTTGGTATCCCCGCTGTCTCTGAGTGGCATCACATAAAATTGTCAGACGTTAGTCTTAGGACCCACAATATAGCCTATGTAGTTCTGACATGTGTCGCGAGAGATTGCCACACTTTTAGGTAGTACGATATAATAACATATAGTTCTTACATTAGAAGTTAAGCAACTAGCTCAACTCAACTCTTTGTGCACCCAAATCTATTCCAGTCAATGGACAAAAACACTCCTTTAAAGGTAGGAGGATTTTAATTTATGATAAAATCATAAATCAAGAAAAAGGTTGGACCTGTTTGCGTTATAAATTTGAGGGACCAGGCACAGATCAGCCATAGTTACTTGATCACCGTAGCAGTAAGTTCCAGCAGTCTTCTCCAGCATCTGCTCCAAGGCTACAGGGAACCCATTTTAAAACATTGTAGCATTAATAAAGAGAATAATAAATTTAAAAAAAAAATGTATATATATATATATAATTTTTTTTTTTTTCTAACCAAGCCAGAACAAGAGAAAAAAAAATGCATTCACACAAAATAACATGGCACACTTTATTTGAAGAATTGCACTACCATTTTGGCTTATTTGAATAATATTGAAAAATTAAAATAGAAAAAAAAGGCATTCTCACACAGTAGACCAGCAAACTGTATTCTAAGACTAGTATGAGCTGCAATATCCTTTTGTTTTGTTTTTTCAAATTACGGTTAAAATTTAAAAATAAAATAATATACATATTATTTTGAGTCTACAAAACATTTTGTTATCTTTGTTGCTGCTAGAATAAGTTTGGATTGAAACTGTTTTCTTCAAACGGTATTTATTATTTATGTCCCATCTTTCACTATTAGTTCTTCGAATTTAGTTTCAATAGTTTAGCTTCACTCTCTCAAGTATAAACATTATCCTAAAGCTTACCAAAGTCTATTGCTAACTATTCCCTTCTTCTTCCGTATTGTGAAACTAAACAAACAAAATAAATTCAGGATGGAACCAATTTTAATTTTAAAAAGAAGTTAGGTAGTAATTTATGAATCAAAATATGATAGGACAGAAAAAAAAGAAACGTACCTATAAGACCCTTCTCAATATGAAACCTTGCCCATTCTTCTTTACCGTCTCCATATTTTTGCAAGACTTTAAGATTCTGAAGAGGTTGAATGCCACTGTTAACAATTTCTGATAATGCTCGCACCTGTATAATACAAAAAAAAAGTGGCTGTATGAGTTAAGTAAAAAAACAATATGTACATAGGTATAGAATTGAATCGCCCATTTGTCAACTAGTACTACATTGAACAATAAGTTTTCTGATCTCATTCTCTTTCTATCGTTAATTTAAGTAATTTGAATGGAGCAAAAGAGCATTTGAAAGATCGTTTTTTAATTTCAGAGAAAATACATTTCATTAAAAATTTAATTTTTTTTCTTCAAACAATGACCTGTAGCTGAGCCACTTTGCAACTGGGATAAAAATTGACCCCATTTACCTCTAAGAACAATTAACGTTAAACCAAAGTTTTAAAAAAAATGACTCTCTTTTGAGATTCTCTCCACAAGAATAGTCAGCTTTTAAGAGTCTAATTGTAGATGTTGACAAGGGAGAAATTAAATCCGCAAAAACCATCCCAAAACTCTGCGTTTTAAGAGTTAAAACCTATATGTATTCCTCAATATGTGTTTTGTAATTCTATCTGTGTTGGTCATTTCTGAAAATAATAATTAATAGATATTTTGTGAATTTTTTTCTGAACCATATGGTTTCCTTAAATCCAATTCACCCCTGTGTGAAAAACACCCGTATGCTCGTACATAAGCTTAGGCAATGGTTATACTCATATGTCTGCCTGTCTCTCTCCCTCTCCTTTTCTTGCTCTTTTTCTCTCTCTCTCTCAAAAGGTATATTAGGCTATTGGCTATCCTTGTTAGAAGCCTTGCTGGATGTAAGCAATAGTTTAACTTGTAATGAGAAACAGATAGAGAGATAGATTTATAGATAGATAGATAGATAGATAAATAAGTACAGAGATAAATAGACAGAAAAGTAAAAAGGTTGAAAGCTAGACAGATGATAGATATGTTTATCACAAACTATTTGCCGCCATTTGCAATTTGGTTGTATCCGCTTTCAGGTCACTGGGTGAAAAATGTCCACAAGTGGTGGTGAAGACCAATAAACAAATATTTGGTGACATAGTAAGAAATGCTTTTAAACCAAATTAAATATAAAAACAGAGAAAGTGGTAGGTATTTTCATGACATCTTTTTAAACAAAATAATATATATATACTACTTTTAGTTACATATATATGCTTAAAGGTCCTATGAGCAAAAACTCAACAGTTGATGGAAATATTGCAATTAGGTTTAAAACTTGGAGCATCATTTGTAACATGGGCAAATCATTTTTGCTTGAATCTGTGTACATGATAATAAAAGTATTTTGAAGTATATTATACCTGTGCTTTTCCATATGCATCTTTTGGCAAAAGTGCTGGTTCTGGGTACTTTTCTTCCAAGTATTCAATGATGGGAAGCTTGAAATAAAAATAAATAACCATAGAAAATTAAAATTATAGTTACAAAGCATGGAAGCCATGTTTATATAAGTATATTCATGATAAAATTGGAAAATAACAGTCTTGAAGTAAATTTGAAATTTGTAAAATTGAAAAACTTCACACTTATAATTTTTTAACTCATCAAACAATGTTTGTTCCCTTAATAACTTTCCCCCTTCAAAATAAATTGATACAAAGGAGTAGAATGGGCAAATCATACTGTTAACTTTCCATTAAATTAGGGATACTTATTTTTAACTTGACAATGAAGCCCCAATTTAAAGGTTAACACATAACTTTTCACAGTGATGCCAATTGGATCATCCCGTAAATTTACGAAAAATTGGCAAGACTGTTTACACTGGTTTAATGTCTACAAAAATGCTTTTGGAATACAGCTCATTGCAGGTTGTACACAATGCTAGAGATATCATTTAATTGTCAGTATTTTTATACATCAAAAGTATAAGTTTTGATCATCTTTGAAATTGAATACCTTTAAAACAGTATTATAATATCTTTTGGAAAGATCATGGAGCAAAGTATCTTTATACGCATGAAGAAAATAAATATATATAATTTTGAACAATGGTCAACACTTACAGACTGGGTGAGGATATGTCCATCAATTTCCAGAGATGGAACCAATCCCATGGGATTCAGTTTTCTATATTCCTCTGAATTCTGCAGATTACACAAATAAGACAGCTCCATTATAAAAAGCCTATTCAACTTTGAAAAAAACAAAGAGAACCAAAATATTGGTCTCTCTGTCTAAAACTGCATACCTGGAGAGGGTATCAAATAGTTTATTAGACAAACCTGGTTCTAAGATGGAATTTTGAAACTGATATCATCCTCCTTTTTATTTCCTTGTCGAGGTAAATACAAAGCATAAACTCTGAAAGTCAATGTAATTACAAATGTAAAACTTCTGAAGAGCTTATACCAATTCAGAGACTTGACTTATATGCCCTGAGCAAGCAAGAGAATAGATGAGGGGGTGTACAGATGGTCAATTTTGTTCGATTCCTCAATCATTGAACAGCATCTCTCAGATAAATTATAAATTACAGTATGGTTAGACCCATTCACAATACATAGACATCATCAAGAAAAGCATAGCATTAAAAACAAAATCATTGTGAGGAAAGAGAAAGATGTGTTCAATAATTTGGGTGTTGACGCCAACTACAATTGTTAGTGGCCAGGCTGAAAAATAACTTGTGATAAACATAAACTTATGCGAGTTTTGCTGTGAATCCAAGGGCAAACTACGCAGAGTAACATCTCACAACATTTCAAGGCCTTTTACAAGAGTTGCACTTTTCGGTTTTTCTTCACTCACTTGGAGAAAATAATTGTTCAACAGAAAGAGAATGTCCTAAGAATAGGCAGAGAACACTGTAATTTATTAAATTCAGTCACAGTGTTAGGTCTATCTACTTTTAATAAATATAACTATTTATCTTAGTGTCCGCAGAAAAATGTTCTCACCCTAGATTTGTACTTTCCCCATTTCTAGGCGATCAAAATAAATATTTATTGTTTCATAAAAATTGCATTCAATGTTTCAAGACTTAAGTTCTTAGAGTGAATTCTATTTCTAATCAGCACATGTGCCACCTTTACTTACAAAACTGCATTTTTGTATTTTTTTTCTTATTCATTACTTGGAAACCAAGGAATGTTAATTGTACTACTTTCAAAAAGATGTAAAAAATTGTAATAGTGGTTTTTGGCACATTAATCTAAGATTCACAAGCCTACCTGCTCGCCTCCATCTTTTACCAAATGTACAGCTTTGTAATCATATTTGACATCTTTCATTGCAAGAGCTGAAATACAGATCATCTGCATTACAAATTCAACCAGGTCAACATAAAAAAAATCAGTATGTAACTTCATGGAAAAAATGTTTAAAGTAAGAAAAAACAAAACTTAATCATAATTCAGTACAAATATCTTGAATGTAAATTTTGTTCAGCAGTAAAGCACATGGCTCTTTGTGATTTTAGAAAACACATTATTCACTATGGACAAAATCTGAATTGGAATGCATACAAAATACTGAAACGGATTAAAAAAAAACCACACTATTTTATTAAATTACTATTAGAGAAAGAAACCTCACCAATTCTTACGCGCCATGATGCAGAACTCCTGAAGTAGCTATAGAGTACAACCTGTTTTTAAAAAATGATAACAATGAAAGCTTTGCACAAAATATTTATTAAAATCACTTTATAATGTTTTATTTTTAAGTTTCCTATCAATTTTGTTAAACTTACAAGATTTTGAATAACTTCTCAAGTAAGGATAATTTTATACACCAAAACAGAATTTAGGGGAACAAAACAAAAAAAAACAACTCAAGTGTACCCATTTTCACATCTGCCCATCTCTTGCAAAGCACATATTTGCACATGACTGTCTATCTCCCTCCTTGTTCAGTACAAGAAGTGTGGTGGCCCCCCTTGTTGGAGCCAAGTGGTGGAGCATTGGGAGGTGCCCAGATCAAAACTCACCACCTGCCACAAATCTATCTGTTCGATTTTGTCCCCTACTGATTGGGCCAGTGATAGTATTTATATGTGACCAACTAAGACAAGAGTCCAAGTATCTCCACAGTCTCTTTGTGGCAGCACTTAAAATTGTGAGATTTTAGTCTTGGGGCCCATCCACAAGATAGTCTAAACAGTGCTGATGTTGGAAGTTGAGCAGCCAATTCAATTCTCTTTTCTTAAGTGCTGGAGACAGAAACACTAGAAGAGTCTATGTCCAGAGCTAAAAAAGTAGGCCTCAAGATACATAATTTTTATAATTTATATTTGACAGCATTTTGGGAAAGGATTTAACCCATTATTGATTAAGTGTGGCACGCCACTTGACTGCCTCGCTGTGAAAGAACTACATGTTCCACTTGCGACTACTTCACTGACTTAGCACCTCCTAACTGGGCACTGCCGGGTGAAGAGTAACTGTCACTGGTAGTGGGTCATTCCTTCTTTTTCTATCACACAAGAAACTCCTAAATGGGTGTACAGGCTCTTAAAATATCAACCAATGGAATCAATGAATAGGTTGGCGAGTTATCGGCCTTCTAGTCACATTATAACGGTTATATCACTCACCATAGCCTGAAGAAAAGAAAGGGCTAGAGAAGGAGCAAAAATCCCACCCGCCTCCCAGAGATCTTGGGTAACCTGGCGGTGTTTGGTCCCCATGTATAAAGACGATTAAACCATCGATATAGGGGCTATTGGACTATCGATATAGGGGCGATTGGACCATCGATATAGGGGAAGATGGTGATGAAAGCCATGCGATTAAAATTGATTCACAAACAAGTGTCAAGCGCTGTCAGAAAAAATCTGGTCTGATATTTTTCTTCAAATTCGTGGGATGTAGATCAAAATAATAATAAATTTAAATACTAACAGCGTTGGCTCAGTAGGGGCTTAGTCTCTAGTGATCGGGACTGAGGAGTAGGAGGTTGAAGGTTTAAATCTTTGGTGTCGCCGCTCTTTTTCCCTCCCATCTCTGTAGGAAACCTATGGAAAATGTAACATTATTTGAAGAATGCATTTTAATATACAGCACCAGATATCTCTAGAATTAGTGCTCTGTATTAAAAAGTAGAAGGTCAAAGGTTCGATATTCAGCGCATATTTCCATTTCTGTTAAGGTTACCCAAGATCTCTACGGGAGTTATTTTTGCTCCTACCTCAGCCCTTTCCTTTCTTAGAAAGGCTACCATCAGTGATAACTGTCATAATGTGACAAAGGCTGAGAATCCTCCAAACTACTCATTGATATCATTGGTTGATATTTTTAAGAGCCTGTGCACCCATTCGCAAGTTTTTCACGTGATAGAAAAAGACGAACGAATTAAAGACCACTACCAGTGGCAGTTACTCGGCGCCGTGCAGTGCTCAGTCAGTGAAGTAACCGCGAGCTGAATTGTCAGTCTAGTTATTTCACAGCGAGGCAGTCAACTGGCGCGCTGTGCTATTGGGTTTTTTTTATTGCGATAGACAGCACATAAAACGTTATTTAGATCTAGACAACTACACTGAGATAGAGCAACATTTTGACAAAATACTAGATTTCGCTAAATCTAAGCTAGATCTATATCTAGATTCTAGATGCTATATTTCTACATCTAGGCTATCTAATCTAGATCTAGATCTAGATTTCTAGATTTAGGTCCAGTGAGTAGGCCTATCTATAGACACAGCCTAGACTCCATAAATGCCTAGAATCTAACTGAATACCTTTTCAGCCATTGTAATCTTGAAGTTGAAGTAAATTCTGATTGTAAATAGGATCCTAGATCTATACTTTTGCAAGCGAGACAAGAATTAAATCAGTGAGTTTGGCGAGCCGGCGACTTGCTTAGCTGGATAGAGCGGTCTACTTTCTGTAATGGCCAGTTCTGTAGGCCCTAAATGTGACTGCAGTGACTGTTGTGTGAGCTCTCTAAACAGAGAGAGAGAGAGAGAGAGAGAGAGAGAGAGAGAGAGAGAGAGAGAGAGAGAGAGAGAGAAGAGTTCGGTCATGGTCTGTAATCTGTATCAGTTCTGTAGGCCCTAAATGTGACTGCAGTGACTGTTGTGTGAGCTCTCTAAATAAACGGAGAGAGAGAGAGAGAGAGAGAGAGAGAGAGAGAGAGAGAGAGAGAGAGAGAGAGAGAGAGAGAGGTTTTACACGTTTTTTTTTCTTATATTCCGTAAAATTTGGGAAATTCGCAATTTTTTGCAGCCGAGACCAACATTTGCATCCGCGAAAACAAAATGTTAGGCACACAAAAACAAAACAAAACAGCAACAACAACAACAACAAAGAAACAAACGAAACAAAAAGAGACGAAATGATATGAAACAAAAACCAATAATGGAAACAAAAACCGTGCAGGCGAGAAGGAGGTGAGGGGTGAACACCACAGATGTTTCGCAGAAGTACAAACTTCAACTTGATGAAGGCGTGCATACACCAAAGAAGAAGAAGAAGAAGAAGAAGATGTATGAGTCATCCAAAAATATACACGTTCAAGACAAAACAATCTTTCCATTTCCACAGCAAGCTTAGAACGCGTTCACAGTTGATATTTACCCTAATTCATACTAAAAAGTTCAACGCACTTGAGAAAAATACCTACAAATACAAATACAATACTTGAAATTCGCGAAACTCGCCGCCATATTGCACAAGACAAGCACATTTTTTCAGAAAGAAAATGGATGCGCTTTGTACACATCCGAATGTTAGTGTTAGTGCTTCTGCGAAACTCCATATCCTGTGGTATCAACCATTTTGCGCCCCCAAAAATCAAAATGGTAACGTTAAAAGATTGCCCCCAATACTCGAAAAAAAAAAAACAACTTCTAAATTTATGGCAAGTGCGGAGTATTATTCGTCCAACTATGGTAATCACGTTTCCATTGTAACACGACATAATTATCCAATGTCATTGGGCTGCTTTCTTTCCTCCCTTAAGTATCTCGTAGTACTATTTCCATAGTTAGAGATCTTTCCACGGGAATTATCACAGCTTTAGGAAAGTACAGCGCACAAGTACGGATTAGCCGTTAATTGGTCTAAAACGGTCATAAGGAGAACCAAAGATCCACATAGGTCGTATTATTTATAACGGCACTGAAGACCCTATACTCTAAACAGAATCCTTGTCTGCGAGGCATTTGTGAAAGGCAAAAATGGACCATAACTCTTCCTACGCTGTTTTTTACCCCTGTCTTTTCTTTTAACCCTCATGAAATCAACAACGATCGAGTTTTCCCTCGTCTTAATGTATGCATAACAAAACATAGTAGCCTACATTTTTTGTACACAGCGGGAAACATTTTGTTAAAACATATATAAAAAGGCCTTTTCAAAAATAAACAAATGCCCGTCCACATTAATGTATAGCCTATAAAGTGCTGAGCTTCGTTGAGCTGATTTAACGTCCAACGTCAGTTCTATGTAGACTATATTGTGGACGGGCTCCAAGACTGACGTCTCATAATTTTATGTGCTGCCACACACGAGACAGGGCGGGATAAAGTGCTGAAGTTGGATGCAAAATAAAGAACAAACAAATCTACCCCCCCCCCCCACACACACACACGCGTACTCACTTTTTTTCTAGCCTGTTTATCAGCAATTGTCACAACAAATAAACGTAAATAAAATTCAAAGGAAATGTCCGATTATCTTTATCTGCCTTCAATTTCCCGAAGAATCCTAGATATATAGAGGGTTTCGGACGGGCGAGGGGTGCTGGCTGAGAATGGAAACGCACACCATCTGTTTGTACGGGCGGGAAGACTATCGGCTGAGTAATCTGGGTCCCATCTCTCTTTCGGTCTCTCTTGAACTGTCTGTCTCCGCATCTCTTTGTCTATAGATCCATCGGTCTGTGTCTCATTCTCTCTCTCTCTCATTTTAAATAATACCAATTCATAACAATAGTTTCACAAATATGACAGATTTTGTCATTTGGAAATATTAATTTGTTCTATTCACCACCACTCGTGGGTGAAAAAGACACAGACTGCGACGTTACTCTTTTTGTTGGTTCCAATTATTATAAAATGAAAACCAATATGTATTCCTCAGAGCGCGTTGGTATTCCTCAATTTGTGTTTAATGTTTCTATCTGTGTTGATCGTTTTTCAAAGTAATTTTGATTTTTTTTTTTGTGAATTTTTTTTCTAAACCGTATGGGTTCCTTGAATTTGAATCTAATCCATTTGTTGGTGAAAAACACCCGCATGCTCATAAATAAGATTCGGCAGTGGTAATACTATCTCTCTCGCTCGCTACCCCTTTCTTTTTCTCTCTCATTCAAATGTATAGCAGGCAATTAGCTGTTTATAACCGGGCTCCTGCTCCTTTTCTTCCTCTTGCTCATTCTGCATGCCTTCCTTCTGTTCATCTTTTGCTTCCCCTGAACCTCTAATCTACATCTCCTGCTGCTGTTCCTCCTCCTTAGTCTTACTCACCCGCGCCTCCTGCTCATTATTTTTCTAGTATTACTGCTGCTCCCCACCCTTCGCCTACTCCCCTATTTCCTCCCTTATTATTCCTCTCCCTGCTCCTTTTTTTTTTCTAGGGCTCCGTCCTGGTGCTTTTCCTCTGCCTTCAGCTTATCTCCCTCTTCCTATTTCTCATCTTATCATCTTGGTCCTGCTCTTCCTCTTCTTGCACACCAATATTGCGCTGCTTCCTTTTATTCCGTTCTTTTTATTCTCTTTCTTCTTTTTCCTCCGAATCTTTCTCTTAGTAATATTCGTAGGTGGAGAATTACAGAAGCATAGAAAGACAGAGAGGATGTCAAGGGTGGTAAAAACATTCCTTGTGATAAGCCATGATGGGCATAAAAATAGTTTTTTTTTACTTGTACAGAGAAACAGAGATAGATAAAAATATACTATAGATAAATAGACAGATAAGTAAATGGGTTGATAGATACATCGATAGATGGATGCACCTATTACATAACTATTTTCCGCCACATACTGATTGACTTTCACCCACGAATCGGAATGGTCTAACGTAATACCCTTTTCCACATAACTTTTTTTCAAAACCATTAGTGAAACTAATAAACAGTAATACATACATACTGGCAACTTTGGTAATTTTTTGTTTTCAAAGAGTGAAGCTCCCCAGTAGCATGATGACAAAACTGTACTAGATCTATACATGTACCACTGCGAAAGAGTTACTCTTTTTATGTCTATTGAACAAGTTGACGACTTCTTTACTTTTCTTTCTGTCACATTCCCTAGACATAAGAGGACATAAATTATGCTTTTTTTCTGTTAAGTCTTGTTAATGTGCATGTATTAAAACGCACATTGTGATGGTATGTGTGAGGGAGATACAGATATGAATGCTTTAATTATCCTTAATTTGTAACAAACCTCACACAAAAAACCCCAACCCCACACACACAAAGTAAAAAAATAATGACCCCCCCCCCCAAACCAAATAAAAACAAAAAGAAAACTCAAGCAACACTAAAAACAACAAAGAAATTGTGAAAAGTAAAAAACACAAAAGACAAATTTACAGCCTCTGCACACACAAAAGACAAAAAATAACAAAAATATAATTTTTTACAATACTATATTTATAATTATAGTGCTGTGAATAATGAAAGGATGAACAGTGAGAAAAGTTACCAACTGTTTTTGCAAAATACATTTACATAGATCATAAAGCCTTACAAATGTTTTGCATATACCGGTTCTTTAAGTTGACACTCAATTTTTACAATGCTGTCTCAATATTTCACATGAAACCAATATCATATTTTTTATTGTGGTCATATTATTATGTAATGCGCCTTGCAATGAACCAACCACCAATCTTAATTATTTAAAATAAAAAATATGCAGTTGTTTTAAATGATAAAGTTTCTTGTTTGTATAGAGGCCCTGATTTCTATTAAATAAGATCCTCTGTATACCTGATAATTTGACAATACAGGGACATTAAGGGAAAGTTGAATTAGGAGACATATAGCTGTCCCCGCAGTTTTATGCCATTTCTAACCTCAAAATTTACAAAGATTAGGCTCATAAAATGGCAACATTTGCCAAAATTGCCAAAAGTTGCCAGGAAATTTACAACTTGTGAGGCAACATGAGGAGTTAACGTTTTCTTTACGTTGAGGTGACTTTGTGAGTACAGGGATCCTTTTTATTTGTTTAAAAATACATAAAGGCATGTTAAAAAAATTAGATTTTTTTTCTAAAAGACGGATGTTCCTCCAATGTACCTCTAAAATCCATTTTGACAAGTGACTCCATTTTATATAATTAAAACTAGGATAATTATTGGTCATTTGTGAAACCCTTCAGTTTCAATCAAGTGGGGTGATGTTGACACAGAGAGAGGGAGAGAATTAGAAAGAGATATATATATAGATAGAGAGAGAGAGAGAGAGAGAGAGAGAGAGAGAGAGAGAGAGAGAGAGAGAGAGAGAGACATAAAAAAAAGACGAGGAGTAACAGAAGAGGGCAGACAGAAATAGTAGGGTAAGTCTATTTTTTCTTTTATGCAAAATAAGAACAGCACTATCATGGGTCTTAATACAAAAGAATTTGCATTTAAGGCTCAAAGGTGGGGAAAATACATGAATATATGTTCGCCTTTAATGTTTAAGCAACATAATAATAATCCATTTCAAATTAAAAAATTTTAAGGTAAAAGATGATAACCCACCCATATAACTTTTTTCAGTGTGTTTTCTTTTAAAAAAAGTTTGAAAAAAAGCCTTTAAACTTTGTTGGAAAACACGACCAAATGTTCAACATGCAGAAACTACATCATGCCATATTGCAGAAGATCTAGCAAATTGTTCCACCCTGGTAACATACAGAATTGCTCTATAATTTCTTTTATTATACTAAATTCAAATACAACATATAAATCTTTAAAGTTTAACATCAGGATATTAAAAAAAAAAAAAAAAAACAAACAATAACAACCCCTCCAAGAAACAAAAAACAAAAAACCCACCCCAACAAAATTGTTTTTCATGTTCATAGAAGATTGCTTAATTTTCTTTGAAAGCTGAAAGGTTCTACACAGACAAATTATCAATGGAGATTTCAAAAGGTACTAGTACTTCAGAAGTGATCCTCCTATACAGCATCAAGTGTTATATTGGCGTACAAGCAATACTGTTTCCCCCCTGAGTAGCTTTTACATTTACAAGGCTGCTGTTTCCAGATATAGTAAACCCTCCTAAAATTACTGATCTCCACACAACTTCTTTCCGCACACCTAGCTCAGCTGGCCAACTGGTGGATAGTTCCGGACAGAAGGGCTTGCACAGCTTCCAAAGAGAGTCCCTGGGCCCCTTGCAGTTGGTACGTGTTCCCATCAGCGCTTTGGATGAAGATGCCATCCTCCGTCTGGTAGATGTTGGTGTCCTCAGAGAGTATCAGCTGCTGGCTGTTCTCAGCGATAGCTTCAGTACCACCAGCGTCAATCCCATCATGCTCCATCCCTCCCTCCGCGCCAGCATCAGTCGCCAGGGGATTGTTCTCCTGCATCACCTCTGTCAGAGCCGAGTCTACGGTGTCCACGTGTTTCCAGCCCGGAGCTCAGCTCTGCCGGGGGATCCGTGGGCGTTACATCCCCATTGCTGAACTGTCCAGACGGTGCCCCTGGCTGCGGGAGATGTTCTGCGTGCTCAGAAAACTGCAGCTCTGAGAGGCCGGTACCGAGGCCTGTGTCGTCTGACACAGACTTCATGGACTGAGAGAAGAGAGCGCTGTTGGTATGTACGGCACTCTCACTTCCCCCGTGGTTCACATTGAGCTTCACTGGTGAGAAACCTGCAGGCTTCAGGCTGTTACTGACGAACATGGTGGCAGAGTTGTTTCCGTTGGGCAACGAAGATGACGACAAAGAATTATGAGATGGATCACACGAAGTCAATGACGTTTTTGAATTTGCTACCGCAATAACATCACCGTTGGGTTTGTGGGTAGTTAGGAGAGAATCTGCTACAGATCCTGCTTGGGAATGGCTGAGGAAATGAGTGCCAGCAACCATTGTGGTGACACCGCTGGAAGAATTGGAGGTGAATGAGTCATTGAAACTGTCTGTTGGCGTTGGTCCCAGGGTTGAGCCTATGTCATCCACGGCGGGCAGTTCTAGGTCCATGACATCCATGTCAGATATTGCCTGTGCCCCAACAACTACACCCATCCCTATATGACTGTTGGTGCTGGCACTCTTGTTGGGGCTGGTGACAAACTGCTGGCCTGATGGTGGAGTCTCTAAAGTCTTGCTGCTGCTGCTGATGATACTTCTCTCCTGCACATTGGGCACAGACCTGGCAGCAGGAAGTATTTCTTTGCCACTACCCTCCAGAACATAAGTGTTTGACACGCCCGATGCTGCCACCTGAGACTGGTATGGATCCGATACCACAGCGCTTGACGATGCACGGGCTTTGCCATTGGTAAGCAGCGAGATCGTTTTGGATGAACCGAACAACGAAGATGTAGACTTTGACTTGGTGGCATCATGAAACAACTGGCGAGACACTTTGACTTCTGTAGGTTTGGTTAGCACATTGGCCGCCTGAGGCGTAGCGCTGGGTGCTAGCAGCGAGCGGAAAGCTGTGGGTGCTGCTACTGCTGCTGTGGGTGCTGCTGCTACTGCTGCTGCTGCTTGCTGCTGGCTGACCCTGCCTTGCCGGTCCTGTCTCTGCGTGACCGTGCCTGCCAGCGAGGGATGCCTCACGAGAATCCGGTGGTTCCCAGCCGCAGCGCCGGCAGCCAGAAGAAGTGCCGTGCCAGGACCCGCGCCCTGCGGTGCCAGAATTGTCTGAGAGCCAGGTCCGGCCAGAACAAACCTGGTGGTTCCCACACCGCCCCCCGGGCCTGCGATCAGCGGAGGCGAGATGCTGGTGGTGGTGATGGTGGACGCACTGCCCACTGTCTGATCAGTGTGGAGTCTTCCTGCTGCCACCGCCATCACCTGAGGCGTAGTTTGACCAGTGTGGAGTCTCCCTGCTGCCACCGCCATCACCTGAGGCGTAGTTTCACGGCCACTGTTGGCTGCATTGACCAGAAGGCTGTGGCCCACACTTACAGGACAAGCAAGGGAGGGATTGGAGTTCAGGATATGTGTAGAATGACAAGTCTGCTGTTTAGTGCTTGGACAAGAAATATGCACGTAGGGAGACGATGAATAGCTGCCTGCTGAGGTAGAAGCGCTGACTTTGGTGATCAGTGAAATTGTTGATGTGGATGATGATGATAATGATGATGACATTGATGATGTTAAAAGAGAGGAGGAAAGTAAGGACACTGAAGTTGAAGGTGAAGATGACGGCAGAGTCCTGGCTACATGGGACGGAGATAGGACCTGCATAGCGGTATGATTGGAGGGCGAGACCTGAGAACCGCACGAGAACAGCTCTGCTGGAACAGACTGAAACATTTCCTGCGCGTCGTCTCTTTCAGCACCGGTGTCTTGCGGTGGAAGATGAGCTTTCACAGTAAACAACCCTGGCGAGACTGCTCTTGGAATCGGCAGGGTGGAAATTCGGGGACGCTTGGCAGGGTTGGGAAGCCCGTCCTCGGGACTTATTATGCCCGAGTCTCGAGGCCTCTTTAGCCCGCCGTTCACCCTGACCTCGATCGTGTCCGGTTCCAGGTACTGCTGGCCGAGCTGGGTGTGATCGGTGTCCTGCTGGGACCGGGAAATCGCCGCGGCCGAGAGCTTGTTGTGGAGGGAGGAGAAGGTATTGCAGTCTCCAGCGGGCATCTCTCGCACTCTGTAGGTGACCGTCTCCATATCCAGGCATGCGGCCAGCCTCTCGTCAGACACCTGAGGGGGGAGGGGATACGGGGTGCCAAGTAAAATAGAAAGTGTAAACAAAAATGCTTTCTGATGGTTGGTCGGTTGGTTTCTTATCATACAATGTTAGCAACAAAGCACGCCCCGAGACAATTTTACATGCTGTCAATATTTTGTCAGACACCTGAGGAAGGACATAAAAAAAAGGAAACAAACAAAAATGCTCATTGGTGATCTGTTGTTTTTTTTCTTAACGTCCAACGTGAGGAACTAGTCTGTATGGTGGGCAGGCCAAGAGACAACTTTACTTGCTGCCACAGGGTGGGCCTGCTCATCAATAGGGACTGCCTATCTGCAGCATTATATGTATAGTGCATAGTTAGCCTGCATACCATTTACATGTAATTACAAATGACTTCTATTCCATCATATGAGTTAAGTAAATAAATTTGGCTCAGATAAAAAATAAAAAACAAGCAAAATTATTAAGGTAAGACGAACAGCACATGGACAATACAAAGCCACAAATCACACAGCCATTTATTTGTTTCAAACATGTTGGTGCACCAAAGAAGTCCTAAGACATTATTTTAGCCAGCATGAGGTTGAATATTTTTACATTATTTTAACTAATAAATTTAATTAAAACATTTTGTATGATTCTTTTGATATAAATTGGCGTTTAAAAAGTGTATTTTCACAAGGAGTTGCACTGAGCTAAAATCCTGAGATGCATCTGACTTGTCTCTCATTTCAAGCTGAATAAACAATTTAAAAGCTGATTCATATTGATGTTGATACATACAGATAAAAATTATTTATAGCATGAATCACCAGACTCGTAATCATTTTTTAAATGACAGAGACTTGCTAAATTTCTTGTGAATTCCTGACAATAAATTCTGATGACAACAGGCACAATGAGTCCTGAGTTCCTGAGCCTAGAGCTACTTAATTTTAATTGTTATACAAAATGCCTCAAAGATACAATACAACCAACTGGCAATGAGCGCAGCCATTTTTTTAAGTGTAGAAGTCGTGGAAAACCTGTACATAAACCAGGGAAATCCCTTTTTGTCTTTTTTTTCTTTTTAAACTTTTATTTGGAGGGCTTACCAAGGGGTATCCTCAAGCCAGTTTGCCAGTCTTACAGGCTCAAAATGTTGATCGAATAAGAAAAGAAGACTTAAAAACTGAAAGGGGGGATTTTTACCTTGATCATTTTACACTGGAGGGAGTCATCCTCCAGATCCTCCTCGGACAAGGGCTGGAGGTACGAGGCGCACGCCTGCCGCACATGCTTGGTCAGGAGCTCATACTCGTGGTACATCACGTCAATCTGGACAAAGACAGAATAGAATTAGATTGTCGCACATGCTTGGTCAGGAGCTCGTACTCGTGGTACATCACGTCAATCTGGACAAAGACAGAATAGAATTAGATGGTCGCACATGCTTGGTCAGGAGCTCGTACTCGTGGTACATCACGTCAATCTGGACAAAGACATAATAGAATTAGATTGTCGCACATCAGGAGCTCGTACTCGTGGTACATCGCGTCAATCTGGACAAAGACAGAATAGAATTAGATTGTCGCACATCAGGAGCTCGTACTCGTGGTACATCACGTCAATCTGGACAAAGACAGAATAGAATTAGATGTCGCACATGCTTGGTCAGGAGCTCATACTCGTGGTACATCACGTCAATCTGGACAAAGACAGAATAGAATTAGATGGTCGCACATGCTTGGTCAGGAGCTCGTACTCGTGGTACATCGCGTCAATCTGGACAAAGACAGAATAGAATTAGATTGTCGCACATCAGGAGCTCGTACTCGTGGTACATCACGTCAATCTGGACAAAGACAGAATAGAATTAGATTGTCGCACATCAGGAGCTCATACTCGTGGTACATCGCGTCAATCTGGACAAAGACATGAATTAGGTCAGGAGCTCGTACTCGTGGTACATCGCGTCAATCTGGACAAAGACATCATAGAATTAGATTGTCGCACATCAGGAGCTCATACTCGTGGTACATCACGTCAATCTGGACAAAGACAGAATAGAATTAGATGGTCGCACATGCTTGGTCAGGAGCTCGTACTCGTGGTACATCGCGTCAATCTAGACAAAGACAGAATTAGTCCACAGGTGTTGCTTGTTTGGTTTCTCAACCACAATCATATGTTGAGTGTTCGAAATTATACTAAGCATTTTTAAAAATAAATGTAAATTTAAATAAGATTTTAAGATTTCTGGCATGAGGAAAGTAATTTCTTTGTATGTGGGTTTGTTAAAGTCCTTATAGATTACACTGCTTTTCCAATAATGAATACAATGTACAAACTTTATGTCTAGGTTTAGTTTTGTTTCTGTAAGTACAATGTCTTGCGCTAGGTTATTTGTGGGCGGTTCCCAAGACTAACAACTTACTTGCTGCCAGACCGAGAATAAGCGGATATACCAAAATTCCAGCTCATGGATCAAACTGACTTCATTGATATTTTGACTGAACCAACCGAAGAAAGCCAAACTCTCTTCTAGCTTAAAATTTTCTGGGTCTAAAGAAAGATTATATACAGTGTGAAAAAATATAATATGCAGCCTTTTTTATTTATTATTAGAAGATGAAATGATACTAAATATATTGTGTGTAGCAAAATTCAGACAGACACTACATTTGTATAATGCGTAAAGGCTCAGCCGCAGATACGCACAAAACTGGACCTACTGAGGAGACGTAGAAACTTGAATGGGTCAATAAATGGCCAGGCTGACTGTGTGGGATAGCAGGAAATGGCTGCAAGCAACGAGCCGACCAGGCGTGTATTTTTACGTCCGATTCAATACTGCCAATTACATATTTTTAACACTGACATGGATAGGCACACTTAGAAGCCCAAAGACGTACTAAATATGTACAATATGTACTAATTAATAGCTATGTACGGGTAATAAACATTTTTTGGTGAAATTGTAGGTACTAATTACTACTGTAAAAAAAGGTTTTATTGCTCAAATATCCATTTGATTACTTAGAAAAGTGGAGGCCCACAGAGATCCAAAGGTGTACAGGCAAGGGTACACAACAAGACGTACAATTTGGGTAAATACCCAACACCAGCAATAAGGCTACATTGAGGAAGGTCCCAAGACTATCTGCAGACAATTTGACATGCAGGGATACCATGACCTCTATCTCAACTCGACCGGTCACATTATACTGACACACACTCAACCAGTTGGTGACTTATGCACTACTTTTACTACTCATTTTTATATTAAAATTCCTCGAATTGACTGTTTAGTTTTAACTCGTACGCTCATCATCCTTTTTTCTCCACTCTCTTTCTTATCGAGGATTAGTACTTGATTTTTTTAAAACACTGACTCTGTGATAGATCAATAGCAATGTTTAATAATATCAATGTGTTTTAAATATCATTTTAGGGAATTGTGTATGTAAATGTTTCTTTTTAACACTTTTGTGATTATGTTTAAGATTGCTGTTAAGCGCTTTGAGCTTTTTGAAGGGAAAGCGCTATATAAATAAATATTATTATTATTATTATTATTATTATTATTATTATTATTTTACTTTTGAGACCAACCATGGACCTCCTGAACGGAACCAAGAGCTCTACAAGACTATCATCTGACGTACAGAGACAGTGTGAGGATACTACGACTCTGGTCATATTACACTGCAGCTGAGCACACTTCATAAGCTAAAAATAACCCTTCCCACGAGATGGCTATTATTTAAGTTTTTGTGAGGCAAAACCGGCAAGCAATCTATAAAGTTCTTTTTGGGCTTTTTTTTATTTCGGTGTATAAAATTAAACATCAACAAACAAAAAAGCTTTTGTTGTGTTGTTGGCCTCATACGTTACTTTTTTTAGTAGATAATCGATGTACCACAGTAAGACAGCAGTTCCGTTGTTTAAACATTTAAAAAAAGCTATTCTATCGACTGAATTTCTTTCCGCCCTCAAGAGAGAAATAAGAGTGAGCAAAGTCATGCTGGATCCTGCAGGAATAGCACTGAGGGCTCGCTGAGTTAAAGTTTGCACTAAATATAAAGTCTCTGGTAATACTGTGAGCTTCACGGTCCATCTAAAAAAGACACACTCTAAGTCAACTAAAATCTAATAATACACCCATTATATTACATTTGTCCACTCTTCTTTTCTTTGTATCCCCACCACCCTCGTAAATCATTACTTTTTTTAAAAACAAGTACAATGACATTTAAACGATGCTATCAGACCAATTACATGTATGATCCTTAAGATTCATTATTGTCCAATCCCTACTCCTGCCACCACAAGTTCAGTGGGAATCATCACAGCTGACAGTAACTAGGACTGACCTGAGGTCTGGCTCCTCCTTTCTCAGACTTCATCATGAGGAACTCCCACAGCGAGATGCTGGTCACCAGCCGAGGCAGGACGACTTCCATCAGTTCCTCATCGCTGCACTGTTTGATGAACTGGACAAAACAAAAACCATGAGCTTCAGAGTAGAAGAAAATGGAATTTTTGTTGTCCTAGACAATTTCATGGTCTGGACATGCAGCACTGTGTTGGACTAAAACCAGCCTTACAAATGTTTAATTAGTAAGAAGAGCGTTTCTAATTTTAAAGGAGATATTTTCCACTCAATACAGTCTCTTCACCCCTGGTGCAAAATAAAATGATCACTGACCATTTAAAATGAATTTGTGTCCCTTTTTAATTATTAAATATCGCCGTATAGGATCCCCCAGGGAAACCTAGGAGACGTTAAACCCGGAGAGAGGGAGAGAATTGTCTCCCTCCCTCTATAGAGAAAAACTTTTTAATTATTCTATACCGTCTGTTCAGAACGGTACCCTTCGCTGATTTGAGTAACCTTTTTAAACTTACTTTGAAATCCTCATGAGAGCGCTGTGCATATATTTGAGTTCTACCTTATCTTTCAAAATATAATTGTTACCTCTTGCAACTTATTTTTCCTCCCCATATAACAATCGGTGTATCTGTGCTGGGGCCCAGCACAGTGCCAACGGGCGAAGCCCCAGTTGATTTCAGGCAGTATATTCACAAGAAGAGCGTTTGACTTCAAAATAGAGGACTAAAACTTTGAGGTTTTAGATCAGTAAGAGCGTTACTGGTTTCAGAGAAGATATTTCTCACAATCCGATCTCCTCAGTCACAGCTTCTTTCTTGGTTTCAATGATTCTTGCCACATCTACACTTGGCTTTGTTTTAACTACCACTTTTTATCGATTTTTCATTCTTATATGAACATGGTTTTTTGAGGTGTGTAATATTTGTCCAAAGCTCTGACGGTAACCATCTTTGGAGTTGCATCTTTTACCTTATTTTCCACAGGTTTTCAACTAGCTATTTCAACTTCTTGTCCAGCAGACTTTAAGTAAGTTCTCTTGCCTTATTTGCCCACAGGTACATGTCACGTTAGCACAGCTGACCCCCAGGTATAAAGTTAGCTCTTTCGACTAATAATCCTAGGAGGTTTTAAGTTACCTCTTCCAACCTTTTTTCCTCCTCATATAACCATGTATAAAGTTACCTCTTTCAACCTTTTTTCCTCCTCATATAACTAAATATAAATTACCTCTTCCAACCTTTTTTCCTCCTCATATAACAAAGTATAAATTACCTCTTCCAACCTTTTTTCCTCCTCATATAACAAAGTATAAATTACCTCTTCCAACCTTTTCCCCTCCTCATATAACCATGTATAAATTACCTCTTCCAACCTTTTTTCCTCCTCATATAACCAAGTCTAAAGTTACCTCTTTCAACCTTTTCTCCTCCTCATATAACCAAGTATAAATTACCTCTTCCAACTTCATTTTCCTCCTCATTGATTTTCTGATAGTAGGCTTAAATCTATGCTCTGATTTTAAGCTCTAACAAAACAGTGTAGTGTGCGCACTTTAAAAAAAATATCAATATTTACTGCAATTATCAGATTTGTTGCAGTCAGAAAATTCACATTTTAGACCTCCGTCTTGGTGCAATATGCATTTAAATAAGAAAAATGGAGAGAGTTTGCATAACTTAAAGACCATGCCCACATAAATCTATAACACATAAGTAATGTATCGCCCTTTTCTGTAGAATTTTCCGTCTCACCGTTAAAAGGCCTTTACCATATCAATTTTGGCCTAGCTCCATTATAATAAGATTATAATTACACCTTTATCTAATAATGTTTAAAATTAAACTCTTTTAACACGTTTTTTCTCATCAATTCAGGCTGTACTAAGTTACCTCTTTCAACTTATTCTTCCTCCTCATGTGGGCGTTGTACTTGAGGTGTGCCCACCGCCCACGAAACCTGCCCCTGCCCCTCCCTCTGTGAGAGCCTGGCCCCAGCACGGTGTGAGGGGACGGAGCTCCAGTGGAGTTCAGGGAGTCCTGTGTGTTCGAGTCCTCCGAGAAAGTCTCCAGGTTTGTGCTGCCCGAGTTTGGGCCGCCGGGGGTCGCTGTCGTGTCGAGGGCCGAGTCCGACAGTCGAGACAGGCTGTTTTCCTGGGCCAAGGAGATGTCTGTGTCAAAACATAATACACATAGCCATTAAACTCTGTGTCAAAACATAATACACATAGCCATTAAACTCTGTGTCAAAACATAATACACATAGCCATTAAACATTGTGTCAAAATATAACAGACATAGCCATTAAACTCTGTTTCAAATCATAAACCACATAGCCATTAAACTCGGTGTCAAAACATAATACACATAGCCATTAAACTCGGTGTCAAAACATAATACACAAGGCCATTAAAAGGTGTCAAAACAAAATACACATAGCCATTAAAGTCTGTGTCAAAACATAATACACATAGCCATTAAACTCTGTGTCAAAAGATAATACACATAGCCATTAAACTTGGTGTCAAAACATAATACACATAGCCATTAAACTCTGTGTCAAAAGATAATACACATATACATTAAACTCTGTGTCAAAACATAATACACATAGCCATTAAACTCTGTGTCAAAAGATAATACACATAGCCATAATACTTGGTGTCAAAACATAATACACATAGCCATTAAACTTGGTGTCAAAACATAATACACATAGCCATTAAACTCTGTGTCAAAAGATAATGCACATAGCCATTAAACTCTGTGTCAAAAGATAATACACATAGACATTAAACTCTGTGTCAAAAGATAATACACATAGACATTAAACTCTGTGTCAAAACATAATACACATAGCCATTAAACTCTGTGTCAAAAGATAATACACATAGCCATTAAACACTGTGTCTAAACATAATACACATAGCCATTAAACTTGGTGTCTAAATATGCGATATTGTGGACGGACCCAAGACTGACGCCTGATCAATCTATGTGCTGCCACACACGAGACACGCGGGGATGCCATGACTCCTGTCTCAGCCGGTGTAGCACGCCACACGGACTCTTCGACTAACGATACTCAGAGCCCCCCTGGCGGCCGCCAGACAGACTCAGAGAGTATCTGTGGCGGCAGCCAGAAACACTCTATCTACGCGAAAAAGACTCTAATTTTTCTGTAGATCTAGCGGGGGCGGGGATGACTGACAGCTAGATCTAAGTTAACAAAATTTTGGTTGAGTTGAGTTTTTCACGCATTCTGGATCGTTTAATTTGAGTTTCTTTTAGTTGCGATGCATAATTATCGCAGTGATAGCTTAAGACGTATGCACAACTTAAAAAAAAAAGATGTTCTGTTATACATTTTCAGTTCTCTAAAGGTATTTTAAAGTCAGAGTCGGTTTCGCGTAGATAGAGTGTTCCTGGCGGCCGCCACAGATACCCGAGAGTGCTTTTGGCGGCCGCCAGAATGACCCCTGAGTCTGGCTGGCCGCCGCCAGGCGAACTCTGAGTAGCCCTGGCGGGTTGGTCAGGGTGGCGTGCTACACCGGTCGCATTAAACTGACACCGACCCAACCAGCGAAATCGCCAGTTTCGAACCCAAACTTCTTGCGTCGGAAGGCGATGTTCTACCCCAGGGCCACCGTGCCTCCCTTGTGCATGGAGGAGCCGATGACGTCCTCAGGCGGGTCTGTGCATCAGTCCGGGTTGAGGCGGTACTGTTCCTCCTTCCCTCCCTCTCCCTTGCTTTCTCCATAGGGGGGCGCGGTGGTCCAGGGGTAGAACATCGGCTTCCGACGCAAAAGGTCCTTAGTTCGATTCCTGGCTTTTGCGTTCCCTACTGGTTGGGTCGGTGTCAGTATAATGTGACCGGCTGAGACAGGAGTCATGGTATCCCCGCCCTGTCTCGTGTGTGGCAGCACATAAAATTGTCAGACGTTCGTTTTGGGGCCAGTCCACAGTATAGACTATATAGTGCTGATGCTGGACGTTAAAACCAACTCAACTCAACTCTGCCTGCCCCCATGTACAACGCTATATTGCCAGTTTTCTAATGTAAACATCGCCTCCTCATAAATATCTTTGAAAAATGACGGGACCACAGAGAGGAAAACCTGGGACTTAGCCTGTCGCATTATAATGACAATGAAGCAGCCCGAGCGGGCTTGAAATACCATTGACATCCTGCAGCATCGGAGGCCAACACTTACACCCCTACGCCACCACACTCCATACAACACACACAATCAATCTTCTTCAGCAACAGCACAAGATAACAGCCTAGAACTCCACCATAGCTCCTAAACCCGCTCACCTTTGCTGTTGTCGTCGCCGTCGATAGAGCCGTTGTGCATGGAGGAGACGCTGCCGTCCTCCGATGGGTTGGTGCCGTGGTCGGGGTTGAGGCGGTAGTGCCTGGCCAGACCGGCCTGGCCGATGTACGACTTGTCGCACGTCTGGCACTTGTGGTTCTTGGGCTTCATGGCGCCCAGCCCTGCTGGACAAACAGGTAGAAAAACATGATCTTAGACACGGGCATTGAGTGAGCTGGTCTCTTTACGTCTAATGTGAGCAAGGCTACGTCGTGTTGGGGTCCTTACACAAAGCCACTCCTCTTTCCCAACCAACAGGACACCAAATGCATTTTCTCCAATCCCGCAGACCTCGCGTTCTACCACAGGGGCAAAGCAAGTGACAAAAGGGAATAAAAGGAACATAAGAGACAGGGCCAAAGCAGAAAATTACTTGTCTTTAAAAAATACGTGTAACTCTATAGTGACTGTCGTTCCTGGCTTTTAAGCTCAGGTATGCCCCCTCCACCCATAAAACAAAAACAACAGAACAGCAACAACTCCTCCTCCCCCCGACAAAAGACCCCACAAAAACAGCACAAACAAAAAGAACAAAAATAAAAAAAACACAATCAAATCAACACAAAAGAGAAAGCAAAGGAAAAACAACGAAACCAAATGAACTTACAAAGCTGGTCAAAACTAATGAAACTAACAAAATTCAGTTATTCTATAGCACAACTTCACGAAGACTGTGGTTCTTGGCTTTCATTGCACAGACAAAAAGGAACAAACTGATCATGCAAAGAACTGAACCAATTTTTAAAATTATATGTCTGTCTATTTAAGACGCAATGCTTCATCCACCGAGTGTAAGACTGAGCACATGTTATAAACTGGAAGGATAAACCCCCTGAACTCACCTATTATGAAGGGCTGGGTTATCGGCATTATAACTTACTAACTATGGTAACTAACTACCGAAATAAGACAGCCAGGGGGCAAACGAATATGTTATTCTACAACATATCTTTCATGAAAAAATAATTGATTTTGAAATTGTGTAAATCATCCCTCCATAATTAGAAAAAAAAAGACACTGACAACAACAACAACAACAACAACAACAACAACAACAACAACAAAAAGAAAAGCCAGAAAAAAGAACTAAAAACAAACAAACCAAATCAACACAAAAGAAAAAGCAAATGAAAAAAAAAAAAAACGAAAACAAATGAACTTACAAAGCTGGTCAAAACTAAACTAACAAAATTCAGTTATTCTAAAGCAGAACTTCACGATGACTGCGGTTCTTGGGTTTCATTACACAGACAAAAAGGAACACATTGACCATGCAAAGAACTGAAACAGTTTTTAAAATTATATGTTTGTCTATCTAAGACGCAATGTTTCACCGAGTGTAAGAATGAGCACATGCTATAAACTGGGAGGATAAACCCGCTGAAGTCACCTATTATGACAACAACAACAACAACAACAACAACAACAACAAGAAAGAATATCTCCAGAAAAAAACCGCATTAAAAAAAGAAATGTATAAACAACAACAAATAAAAAATGGGGCGAATTATACACACGTACAAGGAGCCGTGACATTATATTAAACTCTACGTTCATAAATTGTTGTATCATCTTGTAGCACGGATGATCAAATGAAGACACCTCATGCCTTTCATTGAAAACGTAAACAAAAAACAAATAAAAACAACAACAAAACAAAAAAATGTCCACGAAAATGGAAAGACATTACACACACAAACACAAACAGAAAGACAAGCTGTTTTTCAGGCGAAGAGTCAAACGCGAAACATGACACAATCCAGAAAGCGCTGATCGATATAGACCTAAGACGTACAAGTTCACAAGTGTGTTTCACTAAATCGCTTGCTACGTTGGTACAACATTGTTACCAGGCCTACCAGTACACGATAAAAATTTCCGTCATCACAGAAAATAGCTTATTGGGAACATGAAGAAAAAAAAAAAATACAAATGAAGTATCGGGTTTGACGTAAGATCCGTAGACACAGTCTAAGCGCAGTGCATTGACGGTCAATGTGATTCCTAATCAGAGCGATTTCTATCGATGGAGGTCCGCGCAGTGCTCACAAACATAATACAAATTAACGCCCTGTATTCACATAGGTCTACAATAGAAAACAAATGTGGGAACACATGGGGAATCAAGAGGAGAAACACGGACAGGCAAGAGGCTACGAAGAAAAAGAAAAAGAAAAAACAGAAAAAAAAACAAAAACGAAAACAAAACAACACGACAACAAACAAATAAAAACCTACAACATAGATAAAATTTTAGTCATATGCAAAATGAAGTGTAACAATGTAAACCTCAAAAACAGCTTCGGGTGGCAAAACAAGTAGCACCTTTTTGTGGCCATGGAGCAGGCCGATTTTGTTCTTTCTTTGTTTACAAGAAAAGTGTGGGGTAAACAACGGTAGCAGTAGCAGCAACAACAACAAAAACAATAACAACAACACCAAATACTATTATGTCTACTACTACTACTACTACTACTACTACTACTACTACTACTACTACTACTACTACTACTACTACTACTACTACTACTACTACTACTAATAATAATAATAATAATAATAATAATAATATTAATAATAATAAAAATAATAATAAAAAGCAACAATAACAATAATAGCAGTTATTAATGAAAAAAGAATATGACGGAATATAAAAAGGGATAACAGTCTCAGTGTATCCTTGAAAAAGGGTAGGAAGACAGAAGAGGTGGGTAGAGAAAACAGACCGAGTGAGACCTCCAATGATTGATTGAACAGGTATGAAATTATGAATGCTACTTCGGAAGCAAAGATGGAGGGTGGAGAGAGAAAGAGAGAGAGAGAGAGAGAGAGAGAGAGAGAGAGAGAGAGAGAGAGAGAGAGAGAGAGAGAGAGAGAGAGAGAGAGAGAGAGAGAGAAAGAGAGAGAGAGAGAGAGAGAGAGAGAGAAAGAGAAAGAGAGAGAGAGAGGGGGGGGGAGAAATACAAAGAAAGGTGTTGAGATAACTTAGGGAGTGAGAAGAGTGAGTGTAAAGACAGTTTACGATACATTCGTAAAGACACAGTCATGACGTTTTGTTGCTGTTACATCTTCTTTTCTTCACCCTTCAATCGGAGACTAGACTGGCTCCACACTGGCAAGACATCACAGGAGGCAGCGTGTAGCCATTATATCCATTCTGTACTTCCTGCGACTGTGCAATCAGATTACACGTTAAGAGGTGCGCGTCATCGCTGGCTCAATCGGTGCTATAATCTCCTACACAGTCCTCAAGAAAAGTCAGCGTGCCCTGCCTCAAATGTGTAGTGGTCATAAGTATGCGTAATGAGAAAGATTCAAAATACTGAAAGCTGGAACAGCAGTGGTGGTAGCGGACTTGCATTCAATAATAACCAAAACACCCATTACAGTATAATATTATTTGTCTTTTGATTTTTCCGCATAACCCACACCTACTGAATGACAACCCTCATTCATACAACTCAATAACATCTCTGACACACACAGCAACACTGCGCCTCAAGTCCTTACAAACTCATAAGCTCATTACAATAAAGCATTACTATAGCACACACTGACATCCTCACATCGATATCGCCACTAACACACACTGGTGATTCATAAGCATCGCAATAACCCCCACAATCACATCTACACGTGCCAATACCCCCTTTTAAACACACTGATCGATCTATAGGCATCGCAATGACATACAACACGAAATAACTTTTTCGGTCTTGTTTTATTTCGTTGCATAACGTCCAACTTCAGAACCATATATAATATTATATTTTGTAGACGGGCACTAATACTGACATCTGACAATTTTACAGGGCAGGGAGACCTACTCTACTGTCTCAGTCGGCCACACACAGAGGCCGATCTAACCAGTAGAAGACGAAGTTGGACACACTATTTTAATCGATCATGGGATTCGAACCGTGGACCTTCCGATCTGGAGACCAGCTAAATACCACTTAAGCCAGTTCGCCCTCTTATAACTACAAAATAACGAGTTCATGACGCTACCGTGGCCCACGCGTTCGCTTTCTACGCAGAAGGTGCGCGGTAAAGTAACATGACCATAATTATCTTTCTTCAGACCTGAGGGAGTTTAAATCTTTAACATTAAACTATGGACAGGGAGTTTAAATCTTTAACATTAAACATTAAACTACAGTCATTATTGTTTTATGTCATTGATAAAACTAAGAGAGAGCTTCTTCAATTTCTCTGAGCAAAGGTATGATGAGTCAACTCCAGTCCCTGTGGCGGTTCCCCGGTTCCCACACCTCCTGCCAGTGATTGACTGGGCGCGTCGCGTGCCAACACACTGACACACAGACTAGACCAGGTCATCGATTAGTAATCGATAGTCGGAACCCACAGCGAGACCCACGTGAAACACAAGCATGTTGTGACTTTCAACTAATCTGCCAAAGGTGGGTCTTAAGGGGGGAGGGGGGCGCGTCTGGCTTTTGAATGGTCGAAATAACAGCCAGAGGAGTAATCCTATATCAGTATACAAACATTATAAATATGTGGCATTGTTCAAACTATATATAATAACTAACCAGTAAGTAAGGAACGTCTAATGCAAGCTTCTGTTTTTGTTTCTCGGTCCTAAACAAGAAAATTTAAACCAATGTGATAGTGAGCTCGAAACGGTTATTTTGATGAGAATCAACCCATGTTGGCTTGTTTATTGGGGTCCAACGTCAGCATTACAAATATAGGCTATAATTTGGACGTGTTAATGTTCTAAGACTAACGCCCGACTAGTTTAAGTGCTGCCACACACAGACAGAACGAGGATACCATGACTCAATTCGTCTCAGCCGATCACATTACACATTACACTGATACCAGCCCAATCAGTGGGGGTCCAAATTAGACTAAATTGTAGACCTTTCATGGAATTGGAACTAGGGACCTCCGGATTAGAGAACAATGCTCCACCACTTGCATTAATCCGCCCCCGATTCGAGGCGTGTACCAGAACAATGGTAAAGACATAAGTTGTACCACCTCAACATTGCCGACTAGCATCTCTTTCCGTTGGACTTTGAAGCGCCCCAAAACACAATGCTGTGAGACAGATGTCACGAATGCCAGGTGGGCAGAACGTGTACCGTGCTAACAGGTTTAGCCTGGTTGGTTTTACAACGCCCGGCGTCAAACACTGGGCTATATCGCAGGCAGGTTCCATGACGTGTGACAATGTTTCCTGCTGCCACACGGTGTGAGAGAGTGTGTACTATACCCAGACTTAGATCTCAGCATGTCTCATTATACTGAAACGTGTAGGGGAAAACTGTCGACAAGTTATTTTACCCGATTGTGGGGTAGAACCAGAGACCCCCCGAATAGAAGTGCAGAGTTCTACCAGCATCACTAACCAGTTCCCCACATTCCATCTTACTGAATCACGTATATGTTAATAGCTGTACTTTTCTATCCAGTTTGATAATTTCCAATATATAAAGATAAAAAAGGGAAACGAACAAACAGACTATACTTATGCTCGCATTCCAATTCCGAGAGTCATACCAGACTAGACCCCCCCCCCCCTTTTTTTTTCCCCTTTCTTTCAAAAACAAAATTATTTATTAAAAAAAAGGAAAGGGCACAGGATTGGAAAGACACACAGATGTGTAAATATAAAATACTTCCCATCCACTATTAAAAACAACAAGAAACCAAACAACGAATACACACACACCCTCCACAACGCTCAACTGACACAACAGCTCAAAAGTAAAATAAACAGACCCCAACCCCCTGCCCAATTAAAAAAACAACATGAAAACAGTAACAACAAACGGTCAGGAAAAAATCTTGAAAAATGGTTGAAAACGCTGGAGATAATTTAATAAATCATAAAATATAATAAGACAGCAGTGTTTAGGTGTAATGGTTACCAGAATGGGATGCATCCGATCTTACAGCGCAGCGCAAATAAGCGCGCGTCACGCAGGTTGTTTAGTGTGAGTCACTCGACGTGAGAAAAAACATCGTTTGAGTCAAACAACTGCTGTCATTAGAGTTGAGAGAGATAGAGGGAGGAGAGAGAGAGAGAGAGAGAGAGAGAGAGAGAGAGAGAGAGAGAGAGAAAGAGAAACGGAGGGAGGGCAATGTGTATAATCAATGTGTATAAAAAATGCGCACACAGTCTTTCAGTCTCCCTCCAGACTGCCTGTCTGTGGGTCGGTGCGGGGTTGAATTCTACTCCTATTTTGGAGGCAATAATGCAAATGTTAATAGATATGTCCAATGCCGTGAAAAGGTGCCTATTTTCATTCACCGGATCAAAATATCTTTCGACTCGACCACTTTCAGAATAAAATTCGTTGAACTTAGATTAAAAAGATATCTCAATTACATGACTGTATATAGACAGCTATGCTCCATGGGTACACCATTTCTAATAATTCTGAGCACTTAAGGGGTTAAATAGAGTGAAACTCGTCGAAAGATAGGGCTGATCCTATAATAGCAATAGGAGACTTGTTTGAGTTTGAGTTTGCTTTACAGCACGCGAGTGCAGTAACGGCTATATTGTCCCCATCATGTCCTATGACAATAAATTACTATGAATGAAAAAAAAAAAAATTAACACACATTTCCCAGATCAATCGAACCGACAAGGAAAGCAGACTCGGTGTGTAACATCATAATAGGGTGGAAAGAAAAAGAAAGAAAAATAGAGAGAGAGACATAGAGAGACACAGAGAGAGAGAAAGAGAGAGAGAGAGAAAGAGAGAGAGAAAGAGAAAGGGTGGGGGGGCAATGTGTATAATCAATGTGTATAAAAAATGCGCACACATGTCTTTCAGTCTCCCTCCAGACTGCCTGTCTGTCTACCTGTCTATCAGTCAGTCTATACGCCTGCCGTACCGCCCGTCCGTCTGTCTATCTGTTCATATTCGATCATGTAACAAAGCCAGTGCCACTGCGGCCCCTGTCACAGCAAGACATGCTGGTGGCGAGTGGAACATTATATAACAACAGTAATAACACACAGTGGGGCCCCAGCGGGACTCTAGCCAGTCGCTCCCACAGCATCCAGTCAGCTACGACTACTGGTAATAGACTCGCGTGAAGTGACGATAAGGCAATGTCTTGTGTCCAAAATAAACTGAAAGCTCTCAACGTGTCGCAGATTAACCACAGGTTGGGGAAAACAGTCCTATAGCTTAAACTTCCTTAGATCAGCGTGGACGTCACCAGGATGTGTCACCCTCTTTAAAACTGTAGTAACTCTCGCCAAGGGACATAATTATTGCAATAAAAGGACGACGACGACAAGGATAATAACAACAATGATGATGATGATGATGATGATGATGATGATGATGATGATGATGGTGATGATGATGATGATGATGATGATGATGATGATGATGATGATGATGATGATGATGATGATGATGATGATGATGATGATGATGATGATGATGATGATGATGATGATGATGATGGTGGTCGTGCTGATTATAATGAAGATGATGACAATCTTTTGAGATGATGGAGTTAAGATTGAAAACCAATACTAGGCTATAAGAATTCCATAAAGATAATATTCATGACGAACACATAATTTTTATGCCTATCAATCGTTAAAGGTTTTCGACTAAACCAAGACTTATCGGGTGCTGCACAAAACCCTTGCACTACTTAGGACTAAGAGCTTTTAAAACACAATAAACAGTCAACATACAAAGAATTATTCTTTCCAAGAGAGCAGCTTTCCCCTAGTTTTACGTCTCCTAAGTTTCCAAGAAGGATCCCATGTTGCGAACAAAACAGGTGAGCTAATCTATCTTACAACATAAAAGAGGTAAATGTCATGTGTCAACCTATTCCTCACAGCTCCCATCTGTCTCTTTAACTAATAGTAGCCGAATTTTACTTTCTAAAAAAGCTAAAGGTATTTACAGCAGATATGTGACCTTGAACTGTGACAAGCTGAAGGAATTCAACAAAATGACTGCAATTTAAGTCTAGCGATAGAGACCACATTTTAAAACCGGCAGGACTGTGTTCAAAATCCTACAGCGTTGTACACCTGACCCTCTATACAGCGTTACACCTGAGTGAGGCCATCGGTTAATAGATGACTGGAGCGATAGACCCTATTAGGTCATTTTGTGTGTCCATGAAATATTATAAAAATGGCATTTGCTACCGTTTAACTTGGATTTTTAAAAATAAAAGATTTACTGTGGCTTTTACATAGGTGGAACCAAGATACTTGTAAAGATACACTTTACTGCAAGCTAACTTATATCTTAACAACTACGCAAGTCTAATACTATTAAATATTCCACAAATATAAGAGAAAATTACTGAAGCAGACAGAAATGTGCACCAAGAGTTAAACTTTGGTATAGTTATCATCGAACTATAATGCATATTTAGAACGGTTTGCACTGGTTCTATGTGCGCTGAGTAGAATGAGTAAAAAATATAATGACCTCCAATTACTGTTATGTCATAACTACCGAAAGATAAAAATAGCATGTTGGCAAGCCTTGATCCAACTTAAGGTGTTGTCTTAGGCTTCAACATATTTTTTTTAGCCTTGCCGAGCATTACATAATAATTTTACCTCTCTTCAGCATCGCTCCATCTAGTAATAAATATTTCCTTACAAGCTTTGCGTTCCAGAGGAGGATAGCGGATGACATAATCAAGCCCATTAGGCATGGGTTTTCTCATCGTTCATTGGCTCCGTAAGTCTAGAATGAAGATATACTAGGACGCCAGTATAAACCCCCTTCCATAACGTCTTCATTTTCGATTTGGACCCCGTTATCGCAAAACCTCTAATTTTACTTGGTAATAATAGACCAATCAATCTTGGTTGTTTGTTTTCGTTTACTTTAACCTGTCCTTTTTAATGACCTTGAACTCGGCCCGGTTCGGCTCGTACAGCTTTAAGGCACGTAAAACAAATGACTTCATTAAAACAAGACAATATTTTTTCCCTTTCATTTTTTTCATCAAGAAATGTTCTCACAGGGAAAATAAAAAATCTAAAGCAGTGGTTAAAAACCGCTTAGCGTTTAGATCTCGTTTTGACACAATAACATGTCACGTTTTGCTTATAAAATGGGAATAATTTTCTTAGGGTTATAATTTATAAGAGTTAAGGGTTTACAAATATATAAATGTCATCCAACAACTATTGACTCGAACATTATTGAGTAAATGTACAATGCCTTCCTTCAAACTACTGGGGGGCGCGGTGGTCCTGGGGTAAAACATCGGCTTCCGACGCAAAAGGTCCCGGTTCGAGCCCTGGCGATTGCGCTCCCTACTGGTTGGGTCGGTGTCAGTATAATGTGACCGGCTGAGACAGGAGTCATGGCATCCCCGCCCTGTCTCGTGTGTGGCAGCACATAAAATTGTCAGACGTTAGTCTTGGGACCCATCCACAATATAGCCTAAATAGTGCTGACGTTGGACGTTAAACCAATATAGCTTTTATAGTGCTGATGTTGGACGTTAAAACAACTCAACAACAACAACAACAACAACAACAACAACAACAACAACAACAACAACAACAACAACAACAACAACTTCAAACTACTCTTTAGAAAGATATAGCCTACTCATTTATCATGGAATTATGGAAAATGCATTTTCGTCGGTTTATTACTACTAAAGAAAAAAGGATACTCTCTGTTTAAACAAAAATCCGAAGTTTAAGCCAAATCAGCAAACAAAACCCCCCAAAACCCCACAAAAACAACCAAAAAAAAACAACAAAAAACAAACAAACAAACAAACAAACAAACAAACAAAAACAAAAACACCCAACCATCAGAGGGAAGACTATTTATATGCACAAGGAGTCCTCTTTAGCTAACATCACGCTACTATTATAACGTTCATTGGATTTCTAGTATTCATTATTACATGGTGGGTATCGAGGTAGATTAGTTGGTAGGGGTACCGGTTCCGAACCCACCATTGTTTCCTAAAGGTTTAGGGGTTTTAGTATAATTTTGTTATCCTCGCTTTTTATCTGTGTGGCAGCCTGTAAAAATGTCAGGCGTTAGTATATAGGAGAGTTGTTGATGGTGGGCAATCGACCAACCAACCAACACAGCAGGAAGAGAAACCATCGAAACGGCGTAGGGGGTAAAAAAAGGAAAAACAAACAAACAAACAACCCAACAACAAGTAAGCTCGAGAAATGAGATTAGTGTCAAAATAATTATGATGAATAATTGCTGAACGGCCGTCTCGAAAACTTGCCCTCAATTACCACCAGAAATCCTTGAGCTTTTATAATGTTAATTGATTGAAAAAAATACAATATACTATGATGTTTTTTCTCTGTATAACAGAAAAATAGATTTATTTTAAAGTGTCTAAAGGTTAATGATTTTGTCATTTTAATTAGCTCACGAATGATCGTTGTGGCACTAGGAAAAAGGCAAACCAATTCACAACGAAGTAAGGCAATTATGTTTACCATCTTATCACGAATACTGTAGCTGTATTGTCATACTATACTTGTCTATGTGGTACAAATGGTTCTCATAATGTAAATAATAATTGTCTCAATATAACTATTTCTAAGAAAGGCGATCTCACCAAATAGTTGGGTATAATTATTTGTACATTTAAAAAATTATTTTTAATTTAATCTATTATGAACTGAGTGCTTTTTTAAAACTATCTTTGAGGTATTTGAAGTAAAGATCAAAGCTCCCTGCCATAATTAAATAAAGACGACCAAGTACAGGAGAAATTCGAGATTTGTTCAGTGTGTAGACTTTACTAAAACAGGCTTGAACATTAGTCACCTGATGTGTACTGGCATAATTTCCTAAGCATCGTCAACTAAACATGTCCTTATCTTGGCTGGAATAGAGGAAGAAATTCCAAGCCCTGACTTAACTTTGGATTTAAGAGATAACACAAAACACGTCAGAACAAATTTATAATCAATATGACGAATGGGTGGGCCCTGTTCCATTATTACGCAGGTTTGAATCCGTCCATATCATTACAATTTGCTATATTACGTTTACAAAAATATATTTCGTCCTATCTGCCTGTTTCAGACTGGATCTGAGTTTGTAGTTTTACTCTCTGTCCTTTTCTACGGTAGATCTGGTTCAGTAGCAATCAGTCTTATCTCTCATCTCTCTCTGGCTCTGTCTCTGTCTCTGTCTCTGTCTCTCTCTCTCTCCCCTCTCTCTTTCTCTCTCTCTCTCTCTGTCTGTCTCTCTCTCTCTGTCTCTCTCTTTCTCTCTCTCTGTCTCTCTCTTTCTCTCTCTCTGTCTCTCTCATTCTCTCCCTCTTCACCTCTTTCTTTGCCACATTTTTTCCTCTTTCTAAAAAGTGGGTTGTCAAAATCACCCTTAATCCATTGAAATCAAAGGTTCTCAGTTATGATCAACGATTAGCATAATTTCACTTTGATCGTCATAGATAGATAAAAACATAATATAATATAAGAGTCCCTTGTCAGACTTTTTAGGAAGCCTAAGCCTTTTAAAAGTAAAAAATCATTTGATTAGTAGACTCATAACAAAGAAAAGATGCCCCGGGGTAAACAAAAATGTGTTATGACACAAAGTTTGGCAAGCAACATTTTTGGCAAATTTTTGAAATTTTGGGAAATTCAAATGGCACCAAACTGAGGGTACAGTAAGATATACCCCTCTCATAGTTAGTTATCAAGTATAATAATATTTGTCGTTAAACATCTCTCCGTCCTTACCTTCCAATTTTTTTTTATGTCAACACTGGATTTCTAAGGATATAATTAAATTAATTAAATAAATTAAAAAACAACAACATCAGCAACAAAGCTAAAAGCAAAAAACAAACAACGAAATAGAACAAGGGAAGGAATGAACTAAAATATGCAATATATTATTGGTTGCTTCCCTTTCGTTACACATGTTTTTGTTTTGCTGTTCAGCCTTTCTCTCGGTTTTAATTTTTGGGCGAGACTTAAATTATGCGAGTCAAAATCCATTCACTCTCAGTGCGAAATTAGACTTGGTGGACGATAATTTATATAATTATCAAAGATATTGCCAACGTAAACTACTTAAGAACACGTTCTACGCGTAATTGAAAAAAAACACGAAATAATCCTTATAATTATTGCGGCATTTTCCATTAGGAAGGACACTGTTTAAAAAAACAAAAAAACAAAACAAAAAGAAAACCATCCCACCAAAGAGAGAAAACAAAACAACAAAAACAAAACAAACAAAAAAAGCAACAAAAAACAAAAACAAAACAAAATAAACAAGCAAAAAAAAACAACAAAAACAAACAAACGCAAAATAACAACAACACAACAACACCAAAACAATAACAAAACAAAAATCATTATTGTTACAAGTGCACACCGATAACAAGTTTTGAAATACATGTAATACCTATTAGTAGATGATTTTGGGTTCAAATGATGAAAAGTTAACAAGGCATAATATAATGTTATTATATCTTTAAAAATGTAAAATATGTTAGGTTGACATGCGTGATAAGGTCCTAACTTCATGTGTCTTTTAATAAACTGGCGAAGCATTGTTGTGTATGTTGAAAATACTCTTTATAGTATCATTCTGTCATAACAACGCTAAGACTTCAATAGAATTAAATCACTGTTACCCCTGCAGAGATATTTTAATTTAGTTAAACCCAGTTTATTGACATGACTCGGTTCTTGTTCAACATGTGCATTGAAACCTTCCTAAACACACATCATTTTATTTTTTCAATAAGCGTCACACATAATTTGCCAGAAAATTTAATAAAACTGATAAAACACCTTTATGGTTCTAAGATTTCGTCAATAGTCCTGATACATGTTGTGCGAAGATGAAGGTACCAGCTGAAACTTAACTACCTTCATCCCCCCGTAAAAAATGAATATTCCTGAACTTTTGGTTCCACTCACACCCACATATAGTTATGGCACGATCAAAATTTATTTCGTATTATTTGTAGTATTTGAAACCCTACTCGCCACCTTTATCATTACTACAAGGATGTGGGCAGTTCGGGTACTGATAGATCAATGGAATAAAACTAATTATAATTGTCAATGTTAATGTTAGATTAAAAAATCCAGAAATTAAATTAACCAATTATAATATTTTATATAGTAGGAGTAGTAAAGAGACAGCTGATTCCAAACCAAACAGAAAATACCAATGCGCAGGGAAGTCTACTTTATTGTATAATGAGTTTATGATATTAAAAAGTATATGACACAAGTGCAAATGTGAAAATATTTTCTTGTGACGATAATTATCTACCAGTTCAGACTTGATATATGTTGAGATGAGTAAGCCTATTACATTACTTGCATTCAAAATTCGACTCATGGGGTTTTAAAATACGTATATACCAAGCTTATCGTTCCTTAGTTTTCTGGGGAGGAAGCTTGATTGATTGATTGATTATTTGGTATACCCAGTCCACCGTAATAGGCGATCTCGGGGGGAGGAAGCAGCTGAGACGCGAACCTCAACCTTCCTACAAGTTTTACGTTCCTTAGTTTCTTGGGGAGGCAGCAGCTGAGACGCGAACCTCGACCTTCCTACTCGTAGTCCAGAACACTAACCACTGAAGTTTCTAGCGCCTGATGCTGGTTATTTTCTGGTACTCTGAGGTCGGGCCTAGAAAAAAGTTTTGCTGTACTTATCATGGATAGGACAAATGATGATTAGCAGTTAGTCTCTAACGAAGGGACGTGACAATTTAAATGATTTGATTACTTTTTTTAACTATATGGGTGACTCCCCTTACATTTATTAAAAAAAACAACAACACTACAATAGGTTGAGTCCCGCGCCCAATGAGACGGGACTAACTGTTAGAGCGTTAGTCTCCAGATCGGAAGGTCCGTGGTTCGAATCCCACGATCGGTACAACATTTATTTTTCGTCACTTTCTGTTTGGATCTGTGTCAGTGTTAATGCGATCGGCTAAGACAGGGGTCCAAGTCTACCCGCCCTATCTCGGGTGTGACATGGCGTAAAATTGTCAGAAGTCAGTCTTGGGGCACGTCCACAATAAAGCCTTTATAGTGCTGAGCTAAGACGTTAAGTGACAAAACAAACAAATCGTTTGAGAAAAAAAATAGTAGAGGAACAGAGAGATTTATATTGTCAAATAAATTATAGACATGATCAAAGTAAAATTATTTGTATCTCTGGATCTAGACTATATCCAGATAGTCTATATTTTTAGATGTTCTGAATACTTTGGTTCAATGAAAACCTTACCTCTGAGGTCTTACCATAACATAGAAAACAAACAGAAAAAAAGCAACAAAACAAAACAAAAAACAAAACAAGACGCCTGATTGGGCGGTTCCCGCTTACTGAAGACACTTGAGAGTTAATTGGTGTTAACACACACACACACACACACAAAACCCCCAAAAAAAAAAACAACCCCCCAACAACAACAAACAAACAAAATAATCAAAAGCAAATCAACTGTTGTTTCTAGATTCTAATTCATTCTTAGATATGTCAAGTCACTAAAAAAGTGGTAAACTTGTCATGGAGAAAACTGTACAGGATGAGGGGGCTGTTGTGACACTGATGAACTTCGGACTCAGGTTTAAAATATATTTATTTATAGCTTGTAATAAAATAAACAGTAATTGGTTGGCGATGGCCTTATTTTTAGCACAATAAGGAAACATCTCATCATATTTTACACAATCTAGAATATTTTATAGGCCTACCAGCACCATAATTAAAAAAAGAGAAAGGGAGAGAGAGAAAGAGAGAGAGAGAAAGAGAAAGAGAGAGAGAGAGAGAGAGAGAGAGAGAGAGAGAGAGAGAGAGAGAGAGAGAGAGAGAGAGAGAGAAAAAGAAAGAGAAAAAGAAAGAGAGACAGAGAGACAGATAGACAGACAGACAGAAAGAAAGGGGAGATAGTTAGAGACAACGACAGACGGAAAGACATAGGCAATATTTCTTTCAAATGATGCACGGCTGATTTTTCAGTCTCAAATAATTTTTTTAGTTTATAAAAATTTTTTTTTTAACGCGTCAAGTATCTCTATACCCACACTAATTACTGTGTTCTGCTGCCAATAGCTGACAAAGGGATGTATCTATAATCATTTTAATTTTTAATATTCTATTTTGTTTGTTTGTCAGGTTCAAATGCCATGTTTAATACGTGCGCGCTACCAAAATGCCAAGTACACGCATCGCAAATGTAATGCTCTCGTAGGCCTTACTATACTATCTAAAGTAGGACATTGTGGTCATCGAACTTGGGGTGAAGATCACAAAGGCAAGGCAAAACAGCGTTAAGTCAAAATTTTGATACTATAAAAACAACAAAACAAAAATAAAAAAACCCAGAAAAAAAAACAAGAAACATTAGTACCGATTAGCACTGCAACACAACAAGAAGGTCACTTAGAAATGACAATATGAGAATAACTCAGGGAAGAAAAGAAGGCTGTGGTAGAATGGGGGCAGTGACTGTAGAACTAGTAGTAGTAGTAGTAGTAGTAGTAGTAGTAGTAGTAGTAGTAGTAGTAGTAGTAGTAGTAGTAGTAGTCTAGAAAAGTGGAAGTCTCATACATAGTAGAAAAAGCAGCAGTAGTAGTCCTAGTACAACTAGAAGTTATGGCAGAAATTTTATAAAAAAATTAAAATGTTAAAGTGGTTTAAAAAACCACAATAGACTAATAAGTATTTGATACTTTATATACAGCACAATTAAAGATGAAAATATTTTAATGAAAACATGAAGACAATGGTTATAAAAGAAGTATTATGTACAATAAGAAACTGTCTATCTTTCTTTTCCAACTATGAATCAATTTTCCGGAGCCAATCATATACTTCGGGAAGATTAATTTTGTTCTCATTTTGTTGGCAGCGAATTATTTTGCGTAAAAGTTACACATTTGTACAAACCATCTAAACATCAACGCAATGTTTTAGTTAATCTTGAGAAGAAAGAACTGATTATTTCAGAGAGTAAAAATAAGTCTCGATCATACCCTGTACATAGCTTTAGAAAGTTATGCAAACAGTTAATTTATTGTATGTATCACGGTAGTTTAGGATAGTAAGACACCGTGGAGTTATTTCTTCTAGGACTCTTTCCCTAAGCTTTTGGTATTTGAAGAAACAAAACAAGGCTAGGCTTCCTCAATACGTTTGAAAAATACAACAACATATAAATCCACACAAACACGCAAACACACACACACACACACACATAGTAGTAGTAGTAGTAGTAGTAGAAGGGTGGAAGTCGCATACATAGTAAAATAAGCAGCAGTAGTAGTCCTAGTACAAATAGAAGTTATAGATTTTATGGAAAAATTAAAATGTTAAGGTAGTTTTAAATAACCACAATAGAAAAATAGTATTAATTTGATACTTTATTTACAGCACAATTAAAGATGAAAATATTTATATAAAAACATGAAGACAATGGTTATAAAAATTATTATGTACAATAAGAAACTGTCTATATTTAATTTCCAACTATGAATCAATGTTCCGGTGCCACTCATATACTTCGGGAAGATTTGTTCTCAGTTTGTTGGCAGTGAATTATTTTGCGTAAAAGTTACACATTAAATTGTACAAACTATCTAAACATCAACGCAATGTTTTAGTTAATCTTTAACCAACTGCTTTAGCAGTAAAACGTAACTCACTCTTATACTTTAGAAGGAAAATTATTTTAGAGAGTAAAAATAGAGAGTAAAATTAAGTCTCGATCGTACCCTGTACATAGTCTTAGAAAGTTATGCAAACAGTTAATTTATTGTATCAAGGTAGTTAAGAATATATAAGACACCGTTGATTTATTTCTTCTAGGACTCTTTTCCTAAGCTTTTAGTATTTGAAGAAACAAAACAAGGCTAGGCTTCCTCAACACGTTTGAAAAATACAACAACATATAAATCCACACAAACACGCAAAAAACACACATACACACACTCATCTTGAGTCAGGAGATATTCATTATGGGTGTGTGAAACTCGAAGAAGAGTCGGTGGGGTGTCAGTTTAAAAACGTAAATATAAACAAAAGCTGCGTCCTGTAAAGGTTAAGGGGGAAAACTCTTTAACTGTGTTACCAGCAATTAGCACCAACATTTACACGACATTTACATATCTTTTCATTATGTCATTGCAAACACACACCAATACGAACAGTGTGGAAAACTTCGGAAATTATACATGTACCTTAGAGTCACGTGTCAAACGAACCATCTAGGACCTCTTGCTCTTACATTTAAATATTTGATAAACTGGTATTTAGATAGTCAGCTACAAATAAACAGGTTGATACTTTTCAGCGTGCCTATAAAGAAAGAAGAAATGTTGAAGATGTTGTGCTAACGCTTTTAAATACCGTCTTGACATTTTGAGACACCCAGAGTTTTTACTAGAAGTTTATTTTTTGATATTTTGCCTGCTTTTAATACGATCCAGAGTCATCTTATGATAAAGAAATTGCACGACTTGCATGTTTATGTCAGCGCCTGCACATTTTATTTTCTGCACATTTTATTTTCTTACAATGATACCAAAATATGTTAATAAAAATGGTGCTATATCCAAAAATATTATCACAAACACGGGGGCACCGCAAGGCTGTGTGCATTCACCAATTTTATACACTGGTTTTACCAATGACTACCAGACAAAATATTTTTGAATTACATGTTGGGGAGGAAACCTACAAAACCTCACTATTATACAGGGGACGGAATAGTGGACGGAATAAGAAAGAAAGATTCCCAAATGAACCTCTTTAAAAATTATTCAGACATACATCACCCTCTTCATAGAAAATATAAAACACCACACAGAAGCAACAGATTGATTAACATAACAGGCAGATATAAAAACTCTCTTGCATCCTCCTCCATCAGATTTATGCAAAATTGCCATACTTAGAGGATTTGTGTTTGTAGAAATATGTATATTCTTGGATACGCGCAAAGAGCTATGTGTTTTTAATTAATGATTACGTTTTTCTGGAAGTGTATAACTTCAACAATTTCACACGCGAATGTATCATGCTTATTTAAAAAAAATATTATTACTAGTATTATTATTATTATTATCATCATCATCATCATCATCATCATCATCATCATCATCATCATCATCATCATCATCATCATCATCATCATCATC
>RQTK01001467.1:65457-77083 GCA_003991915.1 Elysia chlorotica
CATCATCATCATCATCATCATCATCATCATCATCATCATCATCATCATCATCATCATCATCATCATCATCATCATCATCATTAGTATAACTGTGTCGCCTATTTAGAAAATTAGAGATACCTTGCCATGACAAGTTCTGCAACATACGATGACAAGTTAAAAGGGGTACTAACCACTTTTTGACAGTTGTATATTTTATACTAATTTATACACAAATTATTCTAAAATTATACCCTTTGGCAGCTTGTTGGGTTGAAACTTTGGTATAAACATCTGTGATGTTCACAAAGAGATAAGATTTTTACGTAGTGTGCTATTGTTAGACCTATGTGGGTCGCCACATTCTCAAAGTCTACCTCGGGTAGGTTTGATGGGCATCATTGGCTTCTCAGATCTGATCCTCACACTGAACATAGTCTGATTTACAGCTTTTTTGTATAAAACTATTAAACAGCTGTTTGACAAGAAGAAAGAAAGAAAGACAGTAAGAAAAAAAAGAAAAAATGCAGGACTTATTTCTCAGGTCAATCACGGGTTCGAACCCGATGCCTTTCAATTGGGAATTCAATGCGCTAGTTTTGTGTCAGATCTTCTCCATTACTGATCAATAGTTGCAGGTTCTACATTTTTGGCTGTGTCGACCCCCCATCCCCCCCCCCCCCCAAAAAAAAAAACAACAAAAAAAAAAATTTCATGTCCTTCTGTACTAAAATTTTATAATCATATATAGAAACAAACAAGAATGCCCATTGTTGTTTCCATTCGTTACACCAGTTCAACTCATTTTAGTTTTATCGTTTGTTTTTTTATATCGATGAGACGCGAGGTTTTACTTTAATTGCGAAAGCGAAGAAGCTCAGTCGTTACAGTGTTCGACTTCTAATGCTTTTGAACCACACTCTCTGTTGAAGGCATGTGTTTTTTCTGTCATATTTTCACTATTCCGTTTAAAATCACGATAGTAAACCTTAGAGTAGATAATCGTCCCTCGTCCTTTACCACCACAGAGCATGTTCAGAGACTAAAGATTTAGTTAGACGTTTTACAAAAAGAACACACAATACTATAGATGCGAGGAGCTAGGGAGACAATTTCTTTGTTGTATAGGCGGTTTAGCATTTTTTAGACAGAGTTCCAAGTCGGAAGCAAATGCCTTAATCACCCCGACCCATAAAAATAACTCACTCACTCACCCATATATGCAAGATCCTCCACATGGCAATTATCACCTTTTCACACTCTCTGGCATAGGTATGTAAATCTGTGAAAGTTAGACACTCTCGGTGAGAGAGAAATTAAATGAGTGTGACTACCAACGGACTGCCGGCCTGAACTACTCATACAAAAGTGGAGGACGCTTTTTTACTTGCTAAATAAAAATTATTTGTCTACCTATGCCCATGTAAAAAACAAGGCTATATAGAGGACGCTTCCCGAGAACAAGTTCTATCGGATAAAGGCGAAGTGGAGGTACCAAGACTTATGTCTCAGGGACCAATCACAGGTTCGAACCCCATACTTTTGAATTGGGAGTCCAACGCGCTATTGTGCCAGATCTTCCCCATTACTGATCAGTAGACATGCATTCTACATAATGATCTATGTCGACTCCACCCTCCCCTCTCCCCCCCCCTCCGCCAAAGGCACACATACATACACATACATACGATCCCCAACCTCCAACCTCCAACTTAAATGTAGAATCTTGATACACTGTGCTAAGCACAACACTTAATTTTGTCTGACGGACCAGTATAAATAATAGTCATAATAGTTTAACAGCAATAGTGCTACAAAAAGGTTCCGTTGTGCTCACTTTGCTTTTTTTTACAACCTGATCAATGAGTAGATTAAAAAATCATCGTAAAGTTTTCTACTTGATAACTTAGGAGAAAATAAGTTAACAAGGTTGTCTCCCCCCTCTCTCTCTCTCTCTCTCTCTCTCTCTCTCTCTCTCTCTCTCTCTCTCTCTCTCTCTCTCTATATATCTCTTTCCTTCTTGTTTTTTGACATAGCTCTATTTCCTTGTCCCACTTCCACTTTTTAAAATGTTTTGCTTTTCTGTCACTTCCTTGTCACCTTTGCCTGTGTGTCTCTCTCTATCTTTTTCGAGACCAACAATTACTTAACGTTTAAGGAACAAAAAAGCAATGTTGATTTTTTTTGCATACCCCCAAACAACAACAACAACACAAAAAAACAACAACAGCAAAAAAACAACAAAAAAAAACGACAAAAAACAAGAACAGTTACTTTCACAGACCAGTGGCGATTTAATGATCGGAGCCAGTAAGTGTCTACGATTTCTTGAAAGTTCAGTATGATCTCTTTTACATACACCGCCGTGATTTCACTTAGAATACGGTTTTCTATGTTTGTAAACCTTATTACAAAATTAATACTTATAATGTCACTGACTTGTCTACTGCCTAACTTAGCATGAAAAGAGAATAAAAATATAAATAAGAGCATATTTAGAGCAAAATGTTACTTCGAGAGTATGCTTAGCATACTTGGTATACAACAGCCAAGACAACTACCCAAACTGTGCTAAACAGCCTACTGATGATAGCTTAGTTTGACTATACGTCGATGACCTTCTTTCCTAATTAGCGACAAAACTTTTTCTTTATGTAAACTGAATTAATCCTGTAATTAATTCTTGTCTAAATGCCAAGAGAAAACTTAACAGTCGACCTTCACGATTAAAACACGGCGACAAATAAAGGGAATTTATAATTAGAGTGACAGTACTGAGGACCGAGATGAATGTGTTTTTCTGTTCACGTTTCTCTACTCTCTATTTTAACGTACAATTAACCAGACTTGGTATCCCGAGATGGGAAATAGAAATTTTCGTTTCAGATTGTGGAATACTGTGTAAATCTTATGTGATAGAGAATGTAATCTTAAAGCTATCTTAAGATGGGATAGCCAACAATGTCCATAATGAACGTAGGCCAAATGAACCAGAACTGGTTTTGTTAATGGTGTTGGTGGTGGTGATGATGATGATGATGATGATGATGATGATGATGATGATGATGATGATGATGATGATGATGATGATGATGATGATGATGATGATGATGATGATGATGATGATGATGATGATGATGATGATGATGATGATGATGATGATGATGATGATGGTGGTCGTGCTGATTATAATGAAGATGATGACAATCTTGTGAGATGATGCAGTTAAGATTGAAAATCAATACCTAGGATATAAGAATTCCATAAAGATAATATTCATGTCGAACACATATGTCTAACAAGCGTTAGAGATTACTTGACTAAACCAAGACTTATCGGGTGCTGCACAAAACCCTTGCACTACTTAGGACTAAGAGCTTTGAAAATACATTGTACAATAAAAAGTCAACATACAGACGAATTATTCTTTGCAGGAGAGCAGCTTTCCCCTAGTTTTACGTCTCCTAAGTTTCCAAGAAGGATCCTACGTTGCGAACAAAACAGGTGAGCTAATCTATCTTACAACATAAAAGAGGTAAGTGTCAACCTATTCCTCACAGCTCCCATCTGTCTCTTTAACTAATAGTAGCCGAATTTTACTTTCTAAAAAAGCTAAAGGTATTTACAGCAGATTAGTGACCTTGAACTGTGACAAGCTGAAGGAATTCAACAAAAATAATTGCGATTTAAGTCAAGCGATAGAGACCAAATTTTCAAACCGGCAGGATTGGGTTCAAAATCTTGCAGCGTTGTACACATCCTGCCCCTGTACACCGCGAAAAATTTGCTTGTCTTGCGCAATATGGCGGCGAGGGCCGGGAAACTTCAGTATTGTAATTTGATCCAATCCAATTCCAATTCCAATCCAATTCAATGTTTATTCAGTCAATATATATATATATATATATATAAGAACCGTGACTAACTGGCCCAAGTGGTAGAGCATTGGTTTTCCAATCAGGACAAAACTGATTGTCAGTTTAATGTGGTCGGCTGAGACGGGTATAGATTGGATTATGAGGCAAACAATTGGAGATAAGAACAGAGGAATAAGATGGAACCTTTTTACGAACCTAGAGGACTTGGATTTTGCTGATGATCTGGCCCTTCTCTCCCATACGCACACCCACATCCAAGAAAAAACCAACGAATTAAACACAAATGCAAAACAGGTTGGCTTGAAAATTAGCAAGAAAAAAACAGAAGTGATGGTTTTAAATATTCCAAATCCTAGGCCAGTCAGAGTGGACGAAACTCTCCTACCACTTACTGATCATTTTAAATATTTGGGTAGTAATGTTACAGCGGACCGAGGAGCTAATAAAGATATTAAAGAAACATTAGGTAAAGCCAGAAATGCCTTCAGAATGTTAAATCCAGTTTGGAAATCACAGCAGTACAAGCTGAACACAAAATTAAAATTATATAGAAGCTGTGTTCTTTCCACCTTGCTCTATGGATCAGAATGCTGGCGCATGATAGAAAGCGACCTTTGCAAGTTATCTTCCTTCCACACCAAAAGTCTCAGGAAAATTGCACGGATCTTCTGGCCTAGATGCATATCAAATGAAGACCTATTAGAACAGTGCCAACAAGAGACAATGGAGACAATCATTATCCAGAGGAGGTGGAGGTGGATAGGTCACGTACTCCGCAAGGAACAAGATGCCATCCCTCGAGTAGCCGTTCAATGGAGGCCAGAGGGACACAGGAAACGCGGGCGACCGAAAACCACCTGGAGAAGGACAGTGGAGGCAGAGGCAGCAGCCATGGGACAGTCATGGGGCACCTTGAGGATGCTGGCTCAAGACCGTGAGCGATGGAAGGAGTTTGTTGCTGCCCTAATTGCCAACGGCAAAAAGGGCAGTAAGTAAGTAAGTAAGTAAGTAACATTGTTCAATATAAATATTTCTAAGAAAGGCGATGTAAGTCAGTCGACAGAACGAGTGACTGTTTATATCATTATCATCAGATCCTGGGTTCAAACTTCGATCCTTATGCTCTTGCTCTGCCGGCTGTATCGTCAAGAAATTGTGAACGGCAGAGGCATCGACAGAAGTCCTTGAACCACCGCTTTGCCTCTGTATGACATCTAACATTTGAGATTATCAGACTTTCGTATTGGGCCCTCCCACGAGATAGAATAACTGCTCATGTTGGGCATTGAGAAATCAAACATCCAACCAACCAGCAAAGGAAAATATTTTTTTTCCTCCACATGATGTCACTGATATTTCATATAACTACACCTGGGTAAAACATACAGTCCATATCGTCAGCCCTCGCTAGTGATAGATCTAAACTCTCAGTTTTGATGTATAATCTTGTATGTACACGGGTCAATAATATCTTAATTCAAATTAATTTGTTTAAAGTGAGAAAAGCTAAAAATATATAGTTAGAATTCATACTGTTTACTGAAGACATGATTGAAAGAAAGCCCTGAACCTTGCAGAGCAGGTGTCTCACCCCGTAGCTGCGGTTCTTAGCCAAAATATTTATGACTTTAACTGCATCTTTAAAAATAACAGGCGGACTATGTTAAACTATTTACATAATTCAGACATTGATTCATTTTTCATAATTTTTTTTATCCTTAACCCTTAGTTTATTGATAAAGTTAAATCTCAACGAAGGATTTCTAGTATTCATTATTTTGTTAATGTTGACAAGATAGTGTGATAGGTGCCAAGACTAACGTCTGACAACTTTATGTCCTGCCACGCAGAGAGAGAGATCGCAGATACCAGACCTTCAGTCTTAGCATCGCACAATTTACTGACATCGATCCCAACATATTTTATGTAGAAAAGCGGTATGGTCGGGATTCGAACCTGGGACTATTTAGTCAACTCTTTAATGAAGGAGCCACCATATCCCTTCTGTCCTTAATATAATATGATATCACATGTTAAAAGATATGAAATTAAGTTTGGTTGTTCTTTTGACCTTAAAAAACATTTCCAATGTAAACATGTATTTTATGCTATGATACGTTTGTTCTCAAAACCGGTGAATAGGTGTGGCTGATGCTTGCACCATGGTACCAGTAAACGTCTTTTTGAATATAATCCGTGTGCCCCTCAATTGATAAGTTGTTAAATTATACGTATAAAAATATTCTGCAAACAGATTAAAACAAGTACACGGACCCAAATCGTTAGGTATATTTGTAAAGTTTTCATTAACTTATTATGAACTGAGCACTTGGCTTTTTTGTGTGTGCTGTCTATGATGTATTTGAAGTAAAGATCAAAGCTCCCTGCCATAATTAAATAAAGACGTTCCAGCACAGGAGAAATTTGAGATTTGTTCAGTGTGTAGACTTTACTAAAACTGGTTTGAACATTGGTCACCTGATGTGTACTGGTATAATTTCCTAAGCATCGCCAATTAAACATGTCCTTATCTTAGGTGGAATAGAGGAAGAAATTCCAAACCCTGACTTTACTCTGGATTTAAGAGATAACACAAAACACGTCAGAACAAATTTATAATCAATATGACGAATGGGTGGGCCCTGTTGCATTATTACGCAGGTTTAAATCCGTCCATACCATTACAATTTGATATATTACGTTTAAAAAATATATGTCGTCCTATCTGCCTGTTTCAGACTGGATATACCATTACAATTTGATATATTACGTTTAAAAAATATATGTCGTCCTATCTGTCTGTTTCAGACTGGATCTGAGTTTGTATTTTTACTCTCGGTCCTTTTCTACGGTAGATCTGGTTCAGTAGCAATCAGTCTTATCTCTCATCTCTCTCTCTGGCTCTGTCTCTGTCTCTGTCTCTCTCTCCCCTCTCTCTCTGTCTGTCTCTCTATCTCTCTCTCTGTCTCTCTGTCTGTCTGTCTCTCTCTCTGTCTCTTTGTCTCTCTGTCTCTCTCTCTCTGTCTCTCTGTCTCTCTCTGTCTCTCTCTCTCTTGCTCAGTCAACATCCATCCCATTCCTTGCCTTTTTTTTTTACTCTATCTCGCAATGTTTCCACCCTGCATCCTGAAACACAAGACGTTTCCGCTTACCAACGACAGATCAAACAAAATATTGGCCGCAGAGTTTGTTTCGTTGCGTAGCGATGAAAAACAAAGATAAGAGCGATAACAAACGATATATTTTATATTGATGTCCTTTGCCTTATCACCTCTCAGCAATCCTTTTTCCTTGTTGGGCACTCGAATGGTATTAATCCATTAAAATTATCTTAACTCAAGCCGGATATACAAGTGATAATGCCGTAAACAAATCAAAATGTGTATTTCATGCGGCACGTTTTTTCCTTGTGAGGCCTAAGAATTGAATCACCTTACCTGTATAATTATTGGAAAAATGTATCTGTCACCTATTATTTATAATAATGTATGTACAAGCAAATTTGGCGAATGAATCCATTTTGTTCAGAATCTTGTTTACTCGTACTTTGATTTTGGTGTTATTTTCGTGTTTTTTTCGTTTTCATCCTTTTTTGTGCTGTTTTTTTAAATTTCATTTTATATTTTTGTTGGGGGTATATTACAAACTTGTTTAATTTTGTTGTTGTTGTTGTTGTTGTTGTTGTTGTTGTTGTTGTTGTTGTTGTTGTTGTTACTGTTCTTGTTGTTGTTGCTGATATAATTTTTATAGTCGTTGTTGTGCTGTTGGGTGTTGGGAAACGATTATAGATAACATGCTCGACTAGTTGGATCATTGCAGGATACATGGGTTTTTCAACCCGTAGCCTCACTCCATGCATGTTGAAATCAGGCACTCGAAGGAAAAATGATCAGATCCTGGAAAATTGGATTCCAGACATTTCGTAGGTCGCAAGTCACAACATGTTGATTCATGTCGCCTCTGGGGTACTTACAGTAGACACTCTCTTTCTCGCAAGTTCAGCAAACACCGGTCCCTGACTCAGGACAGTAGTCAATCTCCCTCTAGCAACAGATTCTGTCTCTGTATGTTTGTCTCTCTATCTGTTTGTCTCTTTCTCTGTCTCTTTGCCTCGTCTCTGTCTGTCTGTCTGTCTGTCTGTATGCCTCTCTCTCTCTCTCTCTCTCTCTCTCTCTCTCTTTCTATCTCTGAGAGAGCGAATTGGCTCAAGTGGTCGAGAGTTGGTCTCACAATCCGAAGGTGTCCGATTGGAAACCCACGAACTTTCAAAAAAGTGTCCAATTTTGTCCACTTCTATGTGGAGCGGTGTCAGTATAATGTGACCGGTTGAGACAAGGGTCCGGATCTTCCCGCCGTGTTAATGTTTTTGTGTGGCAGCACGTAATTTTCTGGGCACACTCTTCTGAACATCTGAATATCTTCCTGAACATCTGACACTCTTTTTGAACAGCTAAAACACTTTCTAAACAGCTGACATACTCTCGGAACAGCTGACAATATTTATGAAGAACGGACACTATTTGTTAATTTCAAATGCTTTTTCTCCGAACAGGCGACACCATCTCTTCCTCGGAACGACATCCTGGACTCATCTAAAAGGGCTTACATTCTGTCCTTCTTCTTTGACCAAAAGTCCTGCAGACCAACACAGTCTCATTGATCCTGCCTGTTGCTTTACTGTTCAGATGTTCTCCATTTGATGAACAAAACTCAAGAATTAAAAATACAAAATGATAATTGTTTATCTTTTGCTTCTCACATATTATGTGTATATACAAAGTATATAATAAAATCGAAGCTGTTGCCTAGAGATCCTAAAAAAGCTCTTGATTACAGCAGACCGCGTTCATCCAAGCTGCTAACAGCATTAGCCTGGGCTGGGGCCTTTTCCTATTACTGTTGCATAATTTATGTTTATTTTTTTAACTGTGTTATTTTATTCAATATTTAAATTTGAATACTCTGTACTTCTCAAAACAAACCAATGCTAGTCAAATTGATGTAACAAATTTCATTCGTTGAATAGTGACCTCGAAAAATTCTTTGGCAATTAAAATTAAGTGTTGTACCATGTTAGGATTTGTCCTAGTACATGCGCACTTACTTGGGATTGTGACAGATCGAGGTCATGGTTGCCTTGTGTTAGTCGTTAGATAATGGGTCGGAGTACTAGAGAGTTAAACTACTTTGTTTATAAGACGGAAAGACTTGGTCCTGATCACCTTGAAAAAAATTCAGATACATTTATATATTTTAAGTACAAGTCACTTTCGGTTGAGGTTATCCAATTGGGAACCCACTGTTAATGATTATTCAGTATGGCACTTTGTGGTATTAACTACGATGTTTCTTTATCTAGATTCATTGATCATGTTTGTCCTAATTCTACTCGATACATATTTCTTAACCAATTTAAAGTTACGAGCTAAATTACTTAAAAAAATTCTTGTTGAAAGCGGAATCTGTCATTATTCTGTTGAAATCAATGGAAGTTAATCAATATTTCTACAAATAGTAACTTAATTAAGAAAAACCTTTTGAAACTAACAAGCAAAATAAAGGAAATAATTGTAGAAGTTCTTTTTAAAGTTCTGTTTCTGGTAAAAGCTCATACCTAAGTCCAAATTTGATTTTAGGAACTACGTTTGTGTATTTGTATGAGATTAAGGACACCTGTTATGCATGAGTTCTGGAGAGATACGCGCCAGTGGCTACTGTGTGAAGCTGGATGAAAATAAAACTGTCATGTTGGAACTAGTGAATATTATAGGCCCCATACATAAGAAATCCATTCCTGCACTGCCGTGCCGGATAACGTTGGTGGCAGTGTCCAAGCACGTCCGTCTGTCTCCACATTTCCTAATCAGGAAAATCCTTTAGCCCTCACCAGCCCACCTTCCCTAGCCCGTGCCAGCTCTTTCCTTTCTGTTTACCTCTCGCACTTATACGTTCATCTTTCCAAGTTAGAAATAAGAAAAAGAACAGTTTGAAAAATATGAATTAGTTTAACTTGCTGAGGTTAGATCAACGGTTTTCAGAAGTTAACAGGACTGGTCATTTTGTTTTACTGTGCTTTTGTTTTTGTTTTTGTATTGTTGTTGGTTGGCTTCTTAACGGCCATCGCCAGCAATTTAATGGTGTATCAAGCAAACGGGAATCAAGAATATTGTCTGATACATTTAAGAACCAAAACAAAATCTTTGAATCTACCTCTCACGCCCATTTATTTATTTTTAAATTATTTTTTAAATAATAATTTTCCTTTCTGTTTCAGTTTTAACAAACTTCTATTTTTTCGCTGGACCATGGATCTATACCATGTAGATTACTGGACTGTCGGTCGGTCTAGCTGGTTACACGTCGCGAGTGAGACTCCCAGCGCCCCACTGGTACAAGCCGCCCGCTTCAGCCGGCGCGCGAGACATCCTATTCTTGTTCGTGTTCCGTTTCTATGGAGCCAAGCTCACGTGACTGCAGTCAGCCAATCAGGTTACGAAGACTTTTTTATGTTTGTGTCTTGTCCACATTGGTATGACGCGCCAAACCTAAAATAGCCTATTCCTTGAAAAGTAACGGGTATTTAAGAAACCACATCTTTCTAGGGGCATCATTTCCAAGCTTGTTCCCGGAGTTGATATTGTTGCTTCATAGCATCTTTTGCGGAGCCTTTTTGCATGTTATGTGTGTATCCCTGTTTCAGACAACTTACTACCAGTGAAGATGAAGTTGGTCTTGGCCATTTGTATGTTCCTTGGAATCGTCGGTCAGTTGTAACTATTATTGTACGACGCGATCTATGTTAAATTTGTTCTCTGTTATTAATTTGTCTTCCTTTTTTGTCACCTTAGAAATTTTCCTGCACAAGGGTCCTTAGTGCAACGTTGTGGTAAGTTTTGCGATTCGTCTTAACATGTAATAATAAAAAGACTTACTGAAACATTGTACTTACGACCATAACCTTTTCTATATGACACTATCTATTTCCATCTAGTCTCTGTCTGTCTGTCTGTCTGTCTGTCTGTCTGTCTGTCTGTCTGTCTGTCTGTCTGTCTGTCTGTCTGTCTGGTCTGTCACTCCCTTTGTCTTCTTTCCCTCCAATCTATCTCTATCTTCCCCTATCTCTCTTTCTTTCCCCCTTTCTCACTTTCTCTCTTTTACTCTCTATCTCAATCATTCTTCCTATCCCTACCTTTGCATTTTTCTTATATTTCGCTCACTATCCCTAGTTTTTTCCCCTCACTTTATTCATTTTTATCTCTCTTTACCAATATTTCTGAGGTGTTTTCCTTTGTAATCAACGTTTTAAAATTCTTTTTATAGTAGGTTGAAAATGTTAGAACAATGCCTTCAACTTTCTATTATTTCTTTAAAAATGTCTATATCTTTTGATAGCAATTTCTCTAATTATAGCTTTAAAGTAAACCACAATCTACGATTTCAGTGTTTCTATCATATTATAATCCGTGCATGATTCAATTAAATTCAACTGGTAGATCTTAAGTGCGCTTACGCCCTCTTCAATGGAAGCGTAAAGAGAAATGGAAACTTGGCCAACGTTTTCATTATTTTAGAAATAATTATACTTTTTTCGTTGTATATCCTTTTGTTTCTTATACACTGTCTAGTTCTCTCACTCTCTCTCTTCTCGATCTCTCGTTCGCTTTCTTTCTCTCTCTCTCTCTCTCTCTCTCTCTCTCTCTCTCTCTCTCCATAAAATGCATAAACAGCTCTCATAAAAACAAACACAGTAAGGGCTTAAACAGCAGCAA
>RQTK01001468.1:0-19364 GCA_003991915.1 Elysia chlorotica
CTCGCTCTATCTATCTATCTATCTATCTATCTATCTATCTATCTATCTATCTATTTATCTATCTATCTATCTATCTATCTATCTATCTATCTATCTATCTATCTATCTATCTATCTATCTATCTATCTATCTTTCTTTTGCCCCCATATTTCTGTGGTTGTTTTTCCTTGTCTCGTTTTTTACCTTTTCGTTTTATGAGAATCGCATTTTTTTCATCACTCTTTTTATTTTTTTTTTATTTTGAAATGACGTCTATTATTTTGCAGCATAATCTGATACGTTCAAGGAACATACATTTTAAAATATCGATTTTCTATGTACTGGGATTCTGGCAGTAGGCCTACTGTTATTGTTAAAGTTAGGGTCAACGTGATCTGTCTAGGCCGCTAGATCCAGAAATACCCACATTTTCAGCCCACACTTGATGACAATCTGACATATTAGAAATGTCATTTTTTCCCAAGAGAGACGTTTTCTCTTATTAACGTTATGAGCATCGACTGCTGTTAAGATGTAAACTGATTTGCCTTCAGTTAGATCTGGGATTCATATAGACGAATGGAACTCAGTTTCATTTCTTAATTTCCGATGTGTGATCACAGATTCCATTTTTTTTTTCCTGGAGACAGATGCAGGTTTGCAATTTCGTTTCTCCTATCTAATTCAATAGGTAAAACACAATGGGAACCTGATAGTTTTCGCAGATAACTTCATTTTGTTTCTACCATTTTTAATAAGTCTTGTCACACTGAGGAGACTCAAGCTCTTTTGGTCATTGTCTCTAAGGTTCCCCTAGAGGATCCTTTACGGCGACGGGACCTATGACTCAATTTTGACAATTTTTAGACAACCAGAGAGTAAGACAGAGAGAGAGAGAGAGAGAGAGAGAGAGAGAGAGAGAGAGAGAGAGAGAGAGATGAGAGAGAGAGAGAGAGAGAGGGAGAGAGAGAGAGAGAGGGGGGATATCAGGACTTCTATTGATCACATGATTGTTACAGCGGCCCAATCAGCAAGAAACAAGGTAGTCTAAACTTAAGGAAAAGCCCGGTTGAAAACTGCGCGCTCTACTTCTAAGCTGCAATATTCCAGCTTGGCTTGGTTTGTTGCTTGGCATTCAACGTCAGCACTACATAGACTCTATTCTGAACGGATCCCAAACTTAACGGCTGAGAATTTTACGCGCTGTCACACAGAGACATGCCTAATGTCTCAGTTGGTCATTTTATACTGACACCAATCCAATATGTAGGGCACGAAGTAGGACAAATACATTTTTGACCAATCGCGGGGTTCGAACCACCGACCAACCGATAGGGAGACCAACGCTCTATCACTTGCGCATTAAATTTTTCATCTCCCTCTTTCGCCTGCCTTGATTCGATCGTCTTGTATTTTCATTCGGAGAAGGCAAAACAATTTCCATTTTTTATACGTCTCCAAAGTCTTAAGAAATGCTACATACGGCGATTAGGTTACCTCTGAGGGGAATACAATGTGGATCTCGTAACCTGATTGACACCGACCCAACCAGAAGGTAAAAACAAAAACAGTGGGACTCAAATATGGATGTCCCGCGTCAGAAGCTGACGCTTAAACCCAGCGCTGCAACGATTACCCTCCTCCCCTTCCCGCTATCCACATATTAATTTATTTTTATGGAATAATGCTCACCATGTGAAAATATGTTTTGCCCCCAACAAAGTCGTAGGGGATCCGAGGGAGACTATGATAAGAGGATAAGAATTTCATGTGATGGCATCTTTTGTTGTTGTTCTTGTTGTTGTTGTTGTTGTTGTTGTTGTTGTTGTTGTTGTTGTTGTTGTTGTTGTTGTTCTTTTTGCGAATTTTGTTTTTGGGTGATATTGTTATAGCATTTCTTTAAACTGAGCTTTTTTTGGTCCGGTTCGACGAGAATGACGAGGCGCACATAGAAAAGATAAATATCTGATATGATTGTTACAGCCAAACACGGAAACTAGTAGTTCTCTGGAATTACTATAAAATTCAGCTATTCTCAAGCAATTTCCCATGTTGATCAAAAAAGAGTTTCTTCATATAACTGAATTTGTTGAGCATATCCTGAGAATGGCTAGATACCGTGTTTGAGTAATGTCCTTTACAAACCTGTGACCTGCAGCCTGCCTCTCTCTCTCTCTCTCTCTCTCTCTCTCTCTGTCTCTCTCTGGGGGGCGCGGTGGTCCAGGGGTAGAACATCGGCTTCAATACACAAAAGGTCCCGAGTTCGAATCCTGTTGGCTGTTGCGTTCACTACTGGTTGGGTCGGTGTCAGTATGATGTGACCGGCTGAGACAGGAGTCATGGTATCCCCGCCCTGTCTCGTGTGTGGCAGCACATAAAATTGTCAGACGTCCGTCTTGGGGCCCGTCCACAATATAGCCTATATAGTGCTGCTGTTGGACGTTAAACCAACCCAACAACAACTCTCACTATCTATCTATCTATCTTTCATTCTCTTTGAGTATGTGTATGTGTGTTGTTCACTACTAAGTGGGGTACAAAATACAGTTGCTATGGGAACTAAAATCTTAATGGGTCATAGTTATTCGTGCCTTTTCATGGCTCTCTTGAAATCCAGATTTGGAACAGTTATCTAGATGTAGGTATCTGTTCAGAGTACCAATGCTGATGCGATGACAATGACATTGATACAAATACAGTATCATCTGGGCAACTTAGTTCTTAGACCTACGTTTAGAAACAAAGCCTATTACGTAGCGGATGTATCATAACAAACATAGGAAATTATCTTATGAATAACGAAATATACGACGAAGTGTTTTTCAGGGGAAACTACTCTCATCTTCGACGATTTCGAGTGCATTTGGCAATTTCGGTGCCTTGTTAGTGTCCCAGGTGTTTGTTAGACTAAAAACTTCCACTTTCCACTCAGTCACTTGTTTTTTTTAAAAATAACCAACGTAGATCCAACCCCAGGAGGAAAAAAGCGGATAAGAACCAACTTTTCTCTCCGTGCAAAAAAATTCTGTACCTAAAGGATCGTGTGAACATCTTTGTGAAACTCTAGCAATCGGCTGTCAACGTACAAGTAGATCTAAATTTAGATTAATAAATACCATCTAGAGTAAATTTAAAAGCCTAATAAATACCATCTAGAGTAAATTTAAAAGCCTCCTACTATTTTAATATTTCAAAGATGTTTCTAAAGCCATTTCGGGTGAAAACACAGACATCAATCAAAGCTTCAGACAGGTAGGTCTAGTCTCTATAAGTATGTAGATCTAGATTCTAGATCTGGTCCTGATGGACCTTTCTGGGATTTTCCACATCTTTTTTATTTTAGGCCTAGCTCTGATCAATGGCAAAGTTTTAAAGACTATAGAATATAAAAAAATTATTTTAGAACTAGCACTATATATCTATCTAGAATTTTCTAGAATCGACCCTGGGTTTTAAATTTTAAAAGAGCTTCTAAAATGGAGCAAAAAAATTGAAATAATTGTTTGAAATGGGTTGTCTGGGGCTTGATATGATTAAATCAGTTTTTCTTCTCTCTCTCTCTCTCTCTCTCTCTCTCTCTCTCTCTCTCTCTCTCTCTCTCTCTCCCTCTCTCTCTCTTCTCGTATACATCTATTTGAAAGGGTTTACTCAGGCAAGAACTCTAAACTTTATTTCTACATGCTTTTTTTCCTTGCCCTTCACTAGAAAAAAGCTGCGATCAGATATCCAGTGTCAGTTCCCAAGTTTGTCTGATGAAGATGTTGCAAAGTTGATTCCTACTAAGGAGGAAATGATGTCGGTGAAAATCAACACTCATGGTGATGATAATGTCATTGTATATTCTGTGGGAAAAGTTCCAGTTTTTTACCACATCTTCAAATCACTTTTCCCTACAGGTGAGTTTGTTGTTTACATCCACAAATGATTTTCAGGGAGGGAGGGGTCAGTCTTGTTACTTTTAGTTTGGTATAGAAAATCTGTTGGAACTTCTTGGCATGATTTTTTAAGTTTTGGAGAGTATTACATCATGTTAACAGAGATAAAGAAGTGAAGGAAAGATGTAGTACAGTAGTCATAATAAATAGATTCATAACAAAAAGTGCAAGTTTAGCAATTGAGTACTTGGGAGAAAATTGACATGGGTGATTATGCTGAGGGAGTTTTATTTAAGGAATATTATGGAACAACAAACATTTTAAGAGAAAAAACTATAGTTGTACATTTTACTTTTTATTCCAGTCTATACGATGTGGCAGCATCCAGATATTTTGCCATCATTCCGTACATGGCCTCCTGTCTTTGAGAAGCTGCAAAAAGGGGCAGGTAAAAATCATTCTCTTAGATCAGCTTTGAGCTCCCTCCAACCAAATATTTTTGTCAGGTTGCCTTCAATGTCAATTATATAGATCAACCCATTTTGTTTCAACATTTTTTATGAAATAAATTATTTTTAACCCAATTGGCCATGTCAAGTGCCTTTTAAATAAAAAATGTACATGTTTTGGTTATCATCTGATTTTTCAATTTTTTTTCATAAATATTAAATTTCAGACCTGATGTTGCCTGGTGTGATACCGGACAATCAGCCATCACCCAAAATGTTTGGGACTCTGAAAAAAGGAGATTTGGTCAGCGTCAAAATTGCAGGAAATAAGTAAGTTTCTAGTGTTATTTTTGATAATCAACGCTGTCAAAAGTTAGTGAAACAAAGTTTGTTTAATGTTTTATTTTTTTTTATTTTCTTCTGTTTCTTTTTTGTTTTTTTTTATTCCATGATAAAGCTATGCCATTTGTCAATGTCATTTAGCCTGCTTTGGAATTTAACGATTCCAATGAAGATCATTCTTGCGCAGTGGTTTAAACCAGGTTTTTTGTTGTTTTTTTTTGTTGTGAAGAAAATATCAACAATCATAAAAGGTGCAAGTGAAAAGAGTTTTAAGTATAACTGATACATTACTTTTTTTTTGTTTGTTTACATTTTAGTGAAACAATATCACTTAAATAGTTGTTTTTTTTTAAATATATTTAAAGAAAAACTGAATGTTCAGCAGACCAATCAATCTGATGAATAAGAAATAAATTGGAACAATAAAAACAAGTCTTTTTTAAGTAATACTATCTTACTTTTTTTGTAAACATCTAACATCTTAGTAAAACAAAGTTTTAGTCTTGTTTGATTTTTATTATTATCTTTAAAAAAAATGAATGTCCAGGAGACCAATGAATAAGAAATAAATTGGAACAATAAAAACCCTGAAATCACCTATTATAATTTATTACAGTAGCATGGATATAGGCATATGACTAAATGAAACTTATTCTTTATATTATTTTCATTTACAGGGCACCAGTAGCTCTAGGCAAAGCGTTACTTAGTGGAGAAGACATGTACATGTCTGGTCTACGAGGGAAAGGTGTTCAGGTTCTACATATTCTTGGAGACAGTCTTTGGTGAGAGGAATAGCTTTAATTTTTTCAACTATCCATTCTGTTGTTCAGAAAGAAAGCAGTGAAAAAAGTGATACTTAAAAACAAAACAAAAACAGGCAAAATAAATAATGACATGATTAGTTGTTACTAAACAAAGTTGATTTGAAAACCACTTCTTGCTTTTCAAATTACAAGAATAGTATGGGCATTCTTGTTATTGAAGTAAAGTAACCTTTGAATTAGTTAATGACTCCAAAGTTTGATTTCTTTCTTTCAAAGAATCCATTTACAGATGGAACAATATATAATATTTGCATTGAATATCTGAGTTAATGGCTTTTCCTTCTAAAATGTAGAGTTGTTAAGAAATATTTGTAGGTTCATGCAAAAAGCGTTAGAGCTTCTAATTGGGATGGGAGGTACCCAGTTTTGTAACCACTACTGGTTGGGTTGGTGTCATGTTTAACATATTTGGCTAAGACAGACATCCTAGTGTCCTCGTATTGTTTATGTGTGGCAGCATGTAAGATTATCAGATGTTAGATATGAGTTCCATCAGCGATATAGCCTAGCTGCTAACATTGGACGTTAATAAAACAATCATCAACAATAATAAAAAAAACTCTGATTGCCAGGGAACATGGGGACAGAAGCACGCCTCCTCATATCCCAGAGGCAATGCCACAGACTAATGAAGAGGATGATGCTGAAGAGAATGCGGATTCCTCGGCTGGTGCTGTCGGCAATGAAGCCACTGATTCAGAAGGACATCTACAGCAACTTGAATCATTAAATGTAAGTACAACTGAGAAAAACTTTTTAAAAATTGATTACACAAATGTTTTTTTCTTTCTGCAAATTAAGTTTTTTGGTGTCAATTTACTATAACATTATGAATTTTTAAGTCCAAATATTATTAAATAGACCTAATTCTGTGATTCGATATGCTTAACGCCTTCTTCTTAAGGTTCCACTTGCCCATCAATCATTAGCGCCTGCATACAAGAGAATTGTAATGCTAACTGGGGACTCAGTTCTAGTCACCAAAAGAGAGGGCAAACAGGATATATTTACTTCATAAAATGCTATGGCATATTCATCTTTTTTTTAAACATGACTCATGTCTTTGGACAAAGTGCAATAGCTTTTTGTCAAACCATATTCACTATAGTCCTCTGTTTCTACCCCTCTTTCTAGATCACAGAGCAGACGATAAAGAACAAGAGATAAAGCATAGACAGGGCAATAAAACAAATCTAAAAATAAAATGTTTGAAATTTGTATTATCCTCTGGTTTGCTTTTTTGCCCTGCTTTCTAGATTTTGCAGAAGCAGATGATATGCATTAAGAGATCAGGTATAGACAAATCAATGAAACAAATCCAATGTTTGAAATTTCTATAGTCCTTTCTTGTTGCCCTGCTTTCTAGATCTCAGAGCAGACAGACTGTCCTGGGGAGGCTGCTGCTGCTGCTGATTCTACATCAGAGTGTGCAAAGGATGAGGATGATGAAGAAGAAGAAGAGGAGGACGAGAAGGATCCTGTTGGTGAGCAGTTTTTTAACAGAAAACAAGACCATCAATCATTAAGTTAACTGCTTGTGCATGATTTGTTTGAATGCAACTGTTTTTAGGCATATTTACCTTTTTACATGGGCAGTGAATAGTAAAAGGAAGTAATTCAAGTTTGTGTTCATTGTTAAATATATTTTGTCCTTTTCAGACTGTTTATTTAAGTTTTCCATATTGTCAGACATTTTTTCTTTCATTTCTATTTCAAACTGATTTTAATTCACTTTAAAAAATATCTTAAATGAAACCAAAATATGAAAGGGTATGTTTTTTGGGTTGGTTTTCTTGACGCTTTAAACTCAAAAAGGAAATTGTATTTTTCTAAGAGCAGTTTTATTGGCAAATGTATATTAAATTTTTAAAAATTTGTAATCATTTATTCAGCATGAGGAGTATTCTTCTTTTTTTTTTTTTTTAATTTAACCATGCCATAATGTTGCCATAAGCTGGACTCACAAAATCCACGCTGTTGTACTTTGAAATGTTTATCCAGGCTTTAATTGTCTTTTTTATTCACAAACTTCAAAATCTTTTTTCAGCTGAAATGGATGAACTTTTTAATTTTTGCTTTGCCTGTGCTGTGAAGTCACGGGTAAAGAAAGGAGACCTTCCCCTGCTGACCAGTCATTTTTTCAGGAACTACATGCAACCTTTCAGGCAAGACTAGCATTGATTTATTTATTGTCAACTCATCACTATGTCAACCGGTTGACTGACATAAGAACTTATTTTTGTCGTCACTCTCAATAAGAGTGGAATCATCGACTGGTTGAAAGAAAAATCTCTGCTCAGCTGTACATTTAATGTCATACTTAGAAAAGAAGCTAAAGCTTTTATTCTGAAACTGTTGAACTTATTTTGACAATCATTGGTGAACTATTTAGCACAGATTCTTTATGAAAGCATTAATCATGTTTTGCTTTCAGCAAATTAGGTAAAAAAAATAAAAAAAATAGTGTCTTACGCATCTTGTGACTTCCCAATAGACACATGTTCTCTCTTAGTCTTAACAGAATTCATGAAAAGTATATTTTAAACTGTTTGTATGATTTTGGACCTCATCAGCTTCATATGTATTTCTCTGTTTCCAAGGTAGAACTTTTTTGTTGGTTGATGTGTTTTGATTTCTAATTTTATTAACATATTTTCATTTGAAACTTAAGTAAAAGTGTACATAACATATTTAACCGTTTTTTTTACCATCCTACTTTTTTTTTTCTTTTATAGTTGTGGCAAACAAATGGATTTGAAAAAGTCATCTTTCAAAAAAGCAAGTACATCTTTTTTTTTAATTTAACTGAAATGTCTGAACTAACAATACCAATTCCAAGGTCATCTCGAATAACAAGTACTGTTGGAATAAAGAGAATTTCTAATATCCCTGTTTTTATCCCTAAAATCTTGTACCCTTTATTTTATTTTAGCAATTGCGAGAGGCCAAAACTTTTTTTTTTGTTGAACTCTGTTGCCTGAATCATAAGTTAATAACAAATAAGACGATCTAAATTGAAAATGTTTTGACAGACTTTTACTGATATTCTTTTTCTCTGTGTAAATCTGATCATAGCTGTCCAAGTTTCTGCAAACCAAGGTCTCGGAAGGCTACATCAAAGTGAAGGAACAGAGTAAAGGCGTTGATGTTATTACAGAGATAGACAAATCTCACTTAGGGTAGGCAAATGTACTATGCTGTTGGCAGGGTCAGTTAGAAAAAGATAAGATAAACTGTATTTTATCCTGTTACGAAATTTGTTTTTGGCATTATTGCCTTTACACAATCATAGATGAATGGATTTATTTCACAGTAATATACATTGAAACCATGGGTACAGGGATGTCAAGAGTTCCAAAATTTGCGGTGGTGTGGAGCTGAGCGAAAGTCTGTGCAAACCTCTGGCCAAGATTATATAATTGATGAGGCAAATCTCCACTAGATGAAAGGGACCGCGCGGTTTGCCAGTGTTACTGTTTTTTCGTGTCCGATATAGACTTAGTAAAAGAGTGATTCTAGGTATTTCGATGGAAATGTTATCACGATAAAATTTCTTAAAATGTGCTATTGTTCCGACGACATGCAAAATCTTTTTCCTTTCTCATTACTTGTGTATTTCTGTGCTTAGTGTTCTGTGGTGCATGACTTACGAAAACTCCGATATTCGATTAAAAGATCTAGATTTACATATTGGAAAAGAAAATAAACTTACTCTTCAGTTCTTTCTGTAACCTTCGATATTACATTTATAGTAATACATACTCTAGTCTTGGAAAAGAAAAGAAATGTAGGTTTTACTTGATCTAGATTTAGAATTTTTTTATCACAATAATTCACACATTTCTGTCAGTAAGGGGTTGGAGGGAGAGGGCGGTGGTAGCCATTATCTTCTGTTGTTCCGATAAAATTTCAGGGCTGGGAAAAATGTTCAACTGACATCCCTGTGGGTATGGGAAATTAGTGTGGACTTTAATTTTATTCATATTCTATTCTTTTCATTCAGGGGGCTTTTGTTAAATCACAAGTAATAGAAACTAAATGCGTCTGATGGGTGATAATAAAAATACTGGCTCACTAACATTTGTACTCTGCCCAGGTTGAGAGACATCCAGGTCCCTGAGATTGCTGAAGAGAGCTCAGGTGCAGATGCTGCAACGGCAGGAGACACAGAGACGTTTGTCCCTCTCACCTTCACAGACGTGTACTGTGTCAACGGGGCTACTCAAGATTTTTTCAGGGAGCTGGGATATCCGTAAGGCTTTTGTTTTTGTTCTTAGACCTGTGTGGGTGTGTTCGCCTGAGGGAGGAAGGGGTATTGTTTTTGCAGTGTAGCTTAGCTTGCACTGGCAATCATAATTTGCAGATGGACTATAGTAGGAAAAGATATTGGGCTCCAAGAAGAGTTGATTAGACTTTCCAGGGTAATAGATTAAATATTTAAATTATTTGTTATCTCAGACTTCTTTCAATAAGAGTTTTAAGGGTGGTATCGTTTTTTTTTTTCATTGCATTGAAAACTAGATTATTGTTTTTGAACAAAGGAACTTATACGAATAAATCAAATAACCTGAAGCTTTAGACTTTGGATATCTTTTTGTAGCTTTTTAAATTTAATTTGGGCACAGAAAAATTTGTCAAATTGTTTGGAACTGAACTGAGTGCATAAATTAAGATTGGGTAGTCCACAATCTGACTTTTAGGGACACCTTAAGAAAGATTAAGGACAGATTTACCTTTTTTTTTATGTTAAATTAATACTCTCGGAATGAACTGTTGTAGTTCATCTGCAAACAGAAACTTCTTGTGACAATTCGCTTTATAATCATTCTCTATTTTACTATCTAACAGTTTCTTACATTTGTATCCACCAATCATTTTTCCGCTCTCTGCAGGAAAGGGGAGGCACTTTTGATATCAGAAGTGAGAGAGTGTGTCACAGAATACATCAAGAGAAACAGTTTGCAGCGGGAGGACAAAAAGTAAGTTAAATTTGTGGTTGTGAGTTTACTATGTAAAGCGCAAGGTAACAACTCACCCTCCTATATAAAAGAACTTATTTCCCCATAATCCTGGACGTCAGTTACGATTTGAAAATAAAAATCTTTTGCATCATTCTTGGACCAATCTTGTATCATATGGAGATTTGATCCTTTTCAAAGCTGGCCCTACTGTTTGGAACTCTCTACCTCTTTCAATAAGATCAATCTCTAGTGAGTCTCTTTTAGAAAACATTTAAAAACATTTCTTTTTCAAAAACATCTGTCAAGTTAGAATTACTACCCAACCACCACGATCGCATTAGCTAATGTGTTGTTTTTTGTATGCTCCTATGTATTCCAATTATCACCTGTCTATTGCATTGTGTATAATTTATGTTCAAGATGTAGGTTTTTTATATGCTTTTATCTTGAAAAATGTAAAGCGCTTTGATACTTCGGTGGAAAGCGCTATATAAGTAAAATTATTATTATTTATTATTATGTTCGATTGTAAATCTTCAAAAATAAGATTAGTGGACAAATAGTTGAACATATACATTTTGTATTGAACATGTACATTTTGTATTCAACATTCCCAATTTTTGCTTCAAATGAGAAGGACTTTGATTCAAACTCCAATCAGCTAGTTAGGTATAGGCTGACACTTATAAATCCTTGTATCTCCGCACAATCTCTGTGTGGCAGCATGTAGTCTGGGGACCTATCTACATTATAGCTAAATAGTTGCTGACAGTGGACGTAAAAACCCAAACATTATTACGCTATAATGCTCATTTTTGTTATTTTTTGTGTGTGTGGTGCTGCCATTGGAGTGTGGTCAGTTTAGACATTATCAGATTAATGTCTTCATTTGTGTTAATATATTTTTGTGTGTGGTACTAGGACTGTTACCCTGGACCCGATTCTCGCTCACATCATCCTGAAGCCAGCAGAGGGAGACCTGGATAGAATGGCGTGGGAGCAAGTCATCAACAGGTCAGGACAGTTTTCATTATTTCATTTATGTTTAGCTAATTTGCGGCATTTGTTTTATCTTACATAGTTATACAAGCTAGGGGGTTGTTAGAAGAATGGTGGCTCAGGTCTTATTTTTTGTTAGCAGGTGAAATAAGGGGCTTAACCTTATTTAACTGTCATTCTCACAAAGAAAGTTCTTGTTATGGAGATGGGTGACTTGGATCTTTATGTAGCTTTATCTTACATATAGCCAAATACTTTTATACTGGGGGGGGGTAGAGAAAGATTCCAATAGGTTTTCATGTTAAAATAAAAATTTAAAAATTGAAATCCAATTTTTTTTTTTTTTTTTATTTCTGTTGTGAAATTTTATGTATTGCCCAAATATCCATTTTGACTATTTTTAATGTGGGGAACCCACAAAGCCCCCACAAATGTGGACAAAACTACAAATCATGGAGTGCAATTTCGATTAGAGCCTGATTTTTTGCTATCTTGCTCAAACTGTAGGTGTTTTAGAAGATATCATTTTTTTGTTTTGTTTTGTAATTTTTTATATGTGCAGGATGGTGGGTAAGATGCAGGCCAGTGTAGCTATCAGCGTTGGAAACGAACCTCCCACCGTGAAGAAAGGAAAGCTGGATCCTATCAAAATAACCACAGCCACAAGAGCGTCTAACAAGAAGGTATCCTTTCTGCTTGGTGTAGTGATTATGTATAGCTAACTTGGTAAATAAGACTTATCAGAATTTCTTATTTTGAGATGTAGGGGTGAACAATTAAAAAAAAAAATAATAGATATTTTTTTAATATAAACATTCCGTAAAGCAACTCAAAAGAAAGAAAGAATTTATTAACACAATGGTTATCCTAGTAACTTTCCGACTTGTCCACCCTTTTGTTATGGCCTATACACATTTGTGCAGCACCAACAGGCTCAATCTCTAGCAGCTCTATCTGTTCCTAGTGATATTTGATCGCCTTACTCTGTTACCTCCACAGGTGACTCTCGTGGAGAACCTCGAAGACTTTGGGATCGACGTGCGTGTGTTTGCCCGTCTGGTGCAGAAGGCCGTCGCCTGCAGTTGCTCCGTGGCACAGTCGGAGCAGAAGGGCAAAGGCCAGAGTGTGACCATCCAGGGAAACCAGATCACATTTGTGGGGAAAGTTTTGCTGGGTAGGTGTTAGGTTTTTATTCTCTGTCATGTTTTGCTATCTTCTCAGTCACATTTTGGTGTAGGAGTCTCAGGTCTCCTCCTTTTTTTTTCTTATATATTCTGAATGAATATATATATTCCTCCTTATGACACAACAATTATATTTAGACAGCTAAGCTACTACTCCTGCTAATGATGGACTATCAGTCACATGCCGGTGTGGGAGTATCAGGTCTCTTCCGTGAGGAAGGTTCTGTTGTGGTATGGGAGTGTGTGAATGGAAGTTTTTGCTCAGTAGGTCTGTCTTCTTTTCTACTGTGGTTAAATCTGAATAAGTGGTCGTATTCAGTTTCTTAGGTAATTGTAATGACTCATTTATTTCACTCAAATTTGAAAGCATTTAAAGCCATATTCATTTTGATTTTATTCATAATTATATGCACTGTCATTATATCATTCTTCAGGAATAATTTATGTGAACAAAAAATCTGCTTTGCATGATGCATTTCAAGTTTATGGATATTATCTTTTATCTTTTTAGAACTACTCTGTTGATTTTCTTTTTTTACCATGTTCAAAATTGTTCAAATGTAATTCAACTGCTTTTCATACAAAGGCAATGAGCCATTTTTATTTTAATATTGCAATCTAGCCAGGTTCAGGAAACTCTATGAATTTTGTCAATTAAATTCTTTGTATATAATATCAGAAGCCAGTATTTTCTTTCATTTATTTTTAATTATGAAACTAAATTCCCAGGAGATGTGAAACATTTTTTTTCCCCTTCAATTTCCTCCCTTCCAGAAAAGTACAAAATTCCGAAACGTTACGTTACAGGACTGGAAAATGCACCAAAGCAGAAAAAGAGATGATGGCAGCTGATCCAACAACTCTAGGATATTTTAATTTCATGTTGAATAAAGTTGGATCATGCAATAAAATTTGTAATCTTAACTTCATAAGTCGGCCTGAGGCACCCATTCTCTGAAGGTGGTTGCCTCTTAACAACACCTCTATTTCAATTGATATATAAAATCATGTGATAACTTAAATTATACACTTGTTTCTCCTTTCATTATTTGTTAGAATAAAGGTAACAGCATTATACATTCTGTTTTGAAACTTACCTTAGTGCTCCTCTGTGAAGGGGGCGCAGTGGCCCTGGGGTAGAACATCTGCTTCTGACACAAAAGGTCCATTGTTCGGGCCCTGGTGATTTCACTCCCTACTTTTTGGGCCAGTGTCAGTTTAATTTGACAGGCTGAGATAGAAGTCATGGTACCCTTGCCCTTTTCGTGAGTGGCAGCACAAAATTTTTAGACTTCAATCTTGGGGTCCGTCCACAATATAGCCCATAAAGTGCTGATGATGGACGTTAAACCAATTCAACGCTCTTCTGTTTTGGGGCGCTTGAGCTAATCAGGTTAAAATATTTATTGAATTTCACTTTCTAGTCGTTAGGTTGGTGTAAGTATAATATGACTGGTTAAGAAAGAAGTCCTTGTATCCCAGCTCTGACTCTGTGTAGAAGCAGGTATATAGATTTGCCCGATCTTGGTTTGTGGTCAATACCTCCTGATTGAGAGTCAAACGCTTTACCACTCGCGCCAGCTCACCCCATTCATTATCAAAATGCTGCAATGGTCTATAGCACTGACAATCCTCAAATACACACCTTTATAATAACATTTTTTTGTTTTTCTTCTCTATTCTTTCTTTTTCTCATTCTTCTTCTTCTTCTTCTTCTTCTTCTTCTTCTTCTTCTTCTTCTTCTTCTTCTTCTTCTTCTTCTTCTTCTTCTGCTTCTTCTTCTTTTGCTTCTTCCCCTCCTTCTCCACGTCTGCTACTTCCATCTCTATATGTGACATTTTCAGGAAAACCAACTACTGTTTAAGTAAGAGGTGTCTCAAGAACTTTCTTCTGGTTATTATACACATGGTTTTTCAAAGGAAGGCATGAAAATGAGTAGCAATAGAGATTATCGTTGATAACTGTTTAAATACAGACTAGAAATAAATGTGAGTGATTTTTTTTTCTTCACGACAAATTTGCTGAGTTACTTCAAAGTAAGAAAGTTTCAGTCAAAGTTTTAGAACTCCAAACACATGTAGTACGAGTTTGTGTTTTGGAGAGAGGGGGCAGAGTACTTCAATAATACTGGTACAGATGTTTTATGATCCTTTTACATGTATATATCTAGGAAATTTAGGCTTTGGCTTTTGTACAAGTATCTTAGTTTTCCCTTATATATGCAAATTTTTTTTTTTCTGTTTCTGTTCATGGAGTAAAGACATTGTCTTATAGAAATTATACGTGTACCCTAATTCTGAATAAAAACATGTTATTATATAATCTGTGTTGCTGTGGTAGTTATTTTCATAGTTTGTTTCTATAACTATCATCATGCCTTAAAATCTTTTGCAGCTGATTGTTCCAAAGGCAAAGACTGACTGCTAGTGCTACGAACTTGGTGAATTTTGAGAATAATCAATTAAAAGTTATAGCTCTACTTCCATCTTCTTTATATTAATTATAGAGCATTCGAAACTAAGCACAATATCTATTTACAAGCTTGGTTCCCCATTCATACGAACAGAATGAATACAGTGTAATTGTATGTAAGCCGATTCTTTTTTTAAAGGGGAACTTTTAGACCCCTTGACATCAGTTAATACATGTTTGATTCCTCCTTTTTTTTAATTAAAGGAAATTATCTTTCTCTTCTTTTTTTAATTATTTTTTTTCTTCTTTTTTTTCTTTTTATATATTCCTTTTTTAATTTTTTTATTATTGTTTTTTCTTTTAATTATTAATTTATTTCATTTTTTTTTTGTTATATATTCTGAATGAATATAATTATATTCCTCCTTATGATACAACAATTATATTTAGACAGCTACGCTACTAGTCCTGCTAATGGAGGACAGGTTTTATCCCTTGAAATACGATTTGAAAAAAAAATGAAAGTTAATGACATCCAAATTTGTGTTTGGTGAAAAGGTTAATTGGTACAATCTTTGCAGAAGTTAGTTGTTTTTTTTTAATTATTATTTAATGCCAAATGTTTCCTGTAAAACTGTTCTGTTTAAAGCACGTCTGTTTTTACTTACATTTAATAAATAAGTTAAGAACTTGAAATATCAAAATAATCCCATTAGTTGCTATTCGTAGCAAGTTACATCCCTTTGTATTTTTGATGAGTCGCTTCCCCTTACTGAAATTTCATGTAGTTTTTCCAACACATCATAACATTTTTAAGCATTTAGATCTGTCTTCTTTTTTTTTACCCGACTTTTGCTCGACCTATCAGAAAATTCCCGATCTGGTCGGGACAATGGATAAGCTAAGATGTATTTTGTTATTCAGAAGTCACATAGGCTTTGCATTGAGTATGTGTATCATGTATATTGGCTGCATATAGCCCCATTGGCGATAAAGCACATCTGTTTCAAGCCTCGTACCTGGTCGATCATTAGCTGAAGGGTGTCACCTGTTATAGACAAGGAGGCCACCATTTTCTTTCTTTTTTTTCGGTTTGTTTATTTTCATTATCAATCATGTTGTAATGAGATGTTGGTAAGAAAAAATAATTACGAGTAATGAGGAGGAAATATCTAAAGTGTGTTATAAATTAATGTCAGACTTAGAGATGCATATTCTACGAGTCACAAAACAAAAGATTGATTCGAACACGATATATCTGCAACCGAAACTCGCTCTTTATTTCAATATGCATTCAAATATCATTGTCAATTTTTTGGAGAATTGGATTCTGCAGTTAAGCAATAAATAATTACAATACAACGCATAAAGTAACATTTATTTACACCGATTGAGAGCAATAATATTTATATAAGCAATGTATAGCATTCTGTACAATCATAATGACGACGATGATGAAAATAGCCATTTCGATAATAACTCAAACAATTAAAGAAAAACAACATTACTCATTCAATGCAAACAAAGCCGACTTTTTTTTTTGCACAACATTCAACACTGGCGTAAAGGAATTACTTTATACAAACATGGTCCTGTCCATGCGGTACGGTGGTACTAGTGGTGGCACTGGTCGGAGAATGGTGAGGGTGGTCTTGGTCGGTTAGGGGTGAGCAAATAAACATATCAATCAACTAACTTGTCCTAAAATACTGGTGACAGCGCGTTTAGAGAATCTTGCCTCATTCCTCTAAAGACATAATTTCAAAACAGGAGGTTCCTGGCTAAATGATGTCATGGATGCTGGTATACGTGTACCTATTTAGTTCTACTTCGACAAGTAATGTAGCCCAGGGTGATGCAAACCGTTAAGAGGCCCATCGTTTAAAAAAAAGTAAGATCTACAGTTTGAAAACGGACCTTCAGACAAATCTAGACTTTTTCTCTAGAATTCTTTTTTTTTTTTTTTAGAAAGGGGAGCTAACTCCTAGTAACCCTTCCCGCCGGTGTAGTTGTCATGGAGATCTTGGTCCTCGTCATCGTACTTGAGCGTGCAGCAGCCGTAGTACTGCCCCCTGCAGGCCGACTGCCAGTTGAAGTCGTAGCTGGCGTCAGAGCAAAGCTGTTGAATCACCCCTTTGTGGTGCTTAATCGGATGTCACAATACGCTCAAGATTGTTTACATAACGAAAGATATAAAACCATGGAATCTAATGCATTGTATTAATTTTTTTAAATTTTTTTTTTTACCGTTAGGTGATGCCCAATCGTGGAATCAAACCGGAGATCTCCTGAATAAAAACTCAGCGTTCTAACACTTCAGCCTAAGAAATGATGAAATCAAATCGGAAACCCTCTAAATAAAAAGCCCAGGGCTCTAACACTTAAGCATACAAAATCCGACAGTTTTGCCATATATAAAGCTCAACAGTTTACCACTTGGCCTACAAAATCCAACAATCCAACAGTTTTCCCCAATGATGGGACCAAACCTGGAACCTCCCAAATAGAGGCTCAGCGTTCTACCCCCTGAACCCGCCCCCTCCCCCTTACTCACCGCAAGCCCCCTGCCAGCGAGCTGTGACAGCCTGGTGAAGCCGCGAACCTCGTCAATGTAGATGGTCTGCGTGTTCTCGTTCAGCTGGATGTCATCCTGGGAACGGAAAGGAACAATTTCAGATTAATTATTTCTTCATGTATCCTGCAGAACAGAAAGGTGCTTATGATAAAATACGAGGTAAACGCCTTGTTGAGATATCGGTAAAATAACTAGTCTAAAAGATATAGCAGATTTTCTCGCACCACGTACAGTGCAATCCGCTTATGATAAATCCTGTATAATATAAACTTTTTTCGAGGCACCAATTTAATTTTGTTCACTTTACAGAGCCTGTTATTAGTGTAATATATATTTTATACATTGGGGGAAAAACTTGTAAGTTGTCTCCATGAGGTTTAATTTAAACGCACTCGACTGTAAGTCGAAAAGAACGGGACATGCCCCAATACGAATGAAATACGACGAATGGGCAAAAAAAAAAACAAAAAAAAGGATCAAACGAATATCCAAGGAGTAGGAAAAGATTGAGAAAAGACAGACAAGGAGGAGGCGTGATGGTGTTCCTCAACAAAATGTCAGAAGGTGGATCAGAGAAGCACAGCAATGTGCAAATCTGATGCGGATGGCTACACCCTTATATGAATGGACAGAGCCTTGTGGATACTGTTAGTCTGCGTTCATAGAGTTGGCAGTTTTATGTCATCGATATTCTAAGCACCATAAGTTATAGTTATCAGTCTATGTGATTTCTGCAAGCATGAAGGTAGACGGCTAAGTCTCGGCGCCGATAAGGATTCTAGGCGACAGAACGGTTTATAGGAATGAAGTTTTAAGTCGTACTCGCCGATTTCGGCGGGAGAGTGGTCCGTCATTGCCTCGTCGCTGAGTGAGTGAACTCATATCTGGACTGGTCAAATTTTCACTGACCATTTTTTCATCAAGGAAACATTGTAAGAAAAAAAAACCTGATTTGATTTTTCAAATCAGCGATTAAAAATTCAAGGGGTTCTATAAATAGAAGTTCATTTCGTGAAGTACCGGTATTAACATTATAAAATGCTAAATTTTTTTCTACTTTTCTTGGTGGGCCTGTGTGAAATTGAGGAGTGTCCTGATTCCTTGCTAGTGTGTATGAATGCGTAATGTTTGGTGACTCTCTGATGAGGCTCTTAGGCCCTAGACAAGGGCAACTACAGAATAGAAAGCGAACAGAAATACGTTTCGCTTAATGGGTGGCCCACCCAAAGATCTGAATAAAAACATTATCTTTGTTCTCGAGAATCGAAAACCAGTACCAATTGCAGGGCCCAATAATCGCCAACATTACAATTATTTATATTATTAGCCTACAAACCTGGAGAATGCCGTGGTTGTCTCTATCATCATCATCATCGTCATCGTCATCGAAGAAGTAACCGTTTCCAAAACCGAAACCGCCCAAACCACCGAGACCTCCGTAACCGCCAAGACCTCCGTAACCGCCGAGGCCATTGTAACCGGTTAGACTCGTGAAGCCTCCGAAACCGAGTCCGTTACCGAATCCGTTACCGAATCCATTGCCGTTATCGAAATCATCGTCGTCGCCATTATCGTCATCAAAGTCATCCCCGCTGTAGAAGCATAGCGGTGTGTAATGATGATGATGATGATAATAATAATAATAATAAAAAGAATACACTCTAATAGTAATAGTAATGATGATGATAATAGACTTTAATAACAACAACAACAACAACAACAACAACAACAACAACAACAACAACAACAACAACAACAAAA